>JALXFT010004281.1:0-44091 GCA_023376895.1 Aspiorhynchus laticeps | reverse complement strand
CATGAGTGTTCACACTGGAGAGAAGCTTTACAAATGCCAACAGTGTGGAAGAGGTTTCAACCGGAAAGGAAACCTTAAATCCCACATGAGAATTCACTCTGGAGAGCAGCCTTTCACATATGATCAGTGTGGAAAGAGTTTTGATCAACATGAAATCCTTGAAGTCCACATGAGAACTCGTAGAGAGAAACCCTACATATGCCCTGAGTGCGGAAAGTGGTTTAATCATAAAGGACGCTTTGAAGACCACATAAGAACTCACACTGGAGAGAAGCCTTTCACCTGCCAACAATGTGGAAAATGTTTCCGCCAAAAAGGAAACCTTGACAGGCACATGAGAGTGCACACTGGAGAGAAGCCGTTTATATGTGGTCACTGTGGAAAGAGTTACAGATATAGAGCAGGACTTAAGTACCACATGAGGTTTCACATATGAGAGATGTATTTTTACGTTACCAGTGTGACATGAGCCATGTAATAACACCAGAGAGAAGCCTTTGCTGTGCCATCACTGTGGAAAGACTTGCAGAAACAAGACAATCTTGAGGTTCACAGAAGCACCACTGATAGAGTTCAAAATAGCTGTGCAGTGGATTTGGGCTTGGTTTACACCTGGGTTTAAAATGTGTTTTGTTTGGTCGGATCACAAATAGACTGTTCCTGTATCACTAGCCCCGTTTCCACCGCAGGATCTTTACCCAGGAACTAGGGACTTTGGGCCGGTACTTGATGTGTTTCCACCGCAGGAACCAGGATCTAAATAAAGTTCCGGGTCCAAATTTGCCCCTCAGAAAGTCCCTGCTCTCGAGGTAGTACTTTTTCAAAGGTCCGGAACTTTCGGGGGCGGGACTTGGGCGCTAAGCATGCTGATTGGTTGAGTTCACGCAGCATTGTATTAAAACCACCATTTATTCACATAATTTTTTAAAAATATTACTGTTATTTGTGTCATGAAATGTAGTTTTAAAAGTATTTCAGGCGAGAGTGTAGTTGTTTTAAACTCAAATCTGTGGTTTATTTATAAAGACAGCGTCTATTTGAAAATGTGCTTCGCCGATTTCGGAGACGTGAGCTCCAGGCGATTACCGGGCGCTCAATGCTCCTGTATCCTGACGAGAGCAGACGCAACTCGGCTAGTCCTTCTGACATTTGCCGCTGACTCTGATGTCTCTGTAGTGGTTAAACATAAGATGTAATTCGTTTTGGGTCAATCTAACAGGTAATCTTTGGTCTTTATTCTATTAATCTATGAATATGTTAAATGTTGTAATGCATGTACGTTCCCTGAACTACATTTCTGCGGCTATTAATATGTTTAAATGAAAACAAAAACAGGCAGTGGTGTTTGATATCATATTTCGTCTTATTGTAAACACAGTGGGGAAAATTGCAGTAGCCAAGTCGAGCTGACTGATGTTATCAAATATGCTGCTGTTTGCAGAATTACCGGACTTGCATCATCCCATCCCCGGGAGTTCACACTCTAGAGTCGAACTTGCAAAATCCGAACTACCGAGGATGCAAGTCCGAAATTTGCATATTTGGTATTGAGACACACGTGCAGACCTACGTCACCAGACTATTTGCCTAATCGTCTCAGTACTTTAGACCGCGATGGAAACGCAGACAGCAACAGGTCTTGGGGAAAAAAAGTTCCTGGGACAAATTGTTCCAGGTAATTACGGTGGAAAAGCGGCTACTGTCGCTTTTGTCTACTTTTGACCACTTCTGTCCCAATTTTTTCAAGAGGAGTTTTTTTTTTGATGTTCTATTTACTAATATTATTTGATGCTGTAAAGCACATTGGTCAGCTGCTGCTGTTGTAAATGGTGCTATATAAATTAAGCTTGAAAATTAAATGCATGGGATCTTTCAGATCTTTCAATCAAAAGAATAAAATATTTGCTCAATTTACATATAAGTGTAAGTAAGTCTAGGGAAAACTACCAAAGAGGGAAAAATATAAAGAAGACTTAAGGCCAATGCACACTAAGTCCGAATTTTTCGCACGTTGAAAAATAAATACGACCTCACGTTATGTCAATCACGTTTGCACACTGCCTCCGAAATTTTCGTCCGTCATGAAAAAATTCGGATCGGGTTCGATTTTTTGCATTTTTCGCATCCGTGGCAAGCATTTTGAGAGGTGTTTTGACAGTTCAGAGCCACCGTAGAAGTGAACGCTAAAATCCAGAATGGCGATTGTCAAGTTCATCCATTTCGTCTCGCAGCACAAAGCACTGTATATAGATCCTTGCACACCGAGTTCACAGAAATTGGTGGTCTTCTTTTTAATATGTGGCTCTAGTATCGCTAGCAAAGCATCAAACTGAGCCACTGACGTCCTGAAGTAAAGTTTGAATCGCCGTGATAATCCCGCTGCTCCTTAATAAGGAGAGGAACTCTCCATCCTCTCTATATTTTAGGATTGCATGGACCCAATATTTCCTTTATTTTTCTTTTTTTAAGAAGCAAGAGAACAACAAAATCATCCTCAATGCTTGAAGACTCCGTTTTGTAGGCTACTGTTTTGCGAATTTTTTCGCAACGGATTAATTATTACGCATTGGACTTTTCGTACTCAGTGTGCAGAGACCTTTAGTAAGCAGTGCTGGTGAAAGGGAAAAGGAATCAATAAATTGAGAAGGGGAGGAATTATAGTGTGATTTACGGTGTAAAAAATGAGTTGAAACAAGCAGATGAGATCAAATGTGCAAAAGTACTTCAAGATGGACCATTAATGGTAATATGTAATAGTGAAGAGCAGAGGAATAGAGCGATGAAAATGAAAATAGTATGTAAGCAATGATTCTAAGTTGCAATCAAATAAGTAATAATATATTGGTGTGTGGAGTAATAAGTGGGGTCCCATTAAGTGTGAACATGAGAATATAATGGGAGGAAATGTAATAGAAGCCAAAGGCTTACAGATAACTAGACTGTTTTGTCACCTGAGCTCTTTCTTTCTGCCAGTTTGTCTGTCATGTTTGTCTTGAGCCCAAGCCATGCCATCTCTGTTGCTGTAGAGTGCAATAGCGCTACATGTCGGTGCGCTTCCCACGAGGCTATCGGTGCCAACATGGGAGCATTTTGATTCACATACATTGTTTGTTTTTAGTAGATACTTATTTTAAACAAAATATAAAAATGTTTCAAGAGGAATAACTCTGAACCCACATGCAGTATCTTTTCTGTCACATAAAACATCAGGGCCTGAATTCACAAAACATTTTAAATTACCACTAAGAGTTCTCCTAAATAGCAGTAAAAGTTTTTAGCTAAGAGTTTTCTCTTAAACCTATTCACAAAGCTGCTGAGACAAACTTTTACTAAGGAATAGAGAGAAGTCTTAAAGGGGTCCTATTATGCTCTTTTACAAAGTCTTGATTTTGTTTTGGGGGTGTATTAGATTCTAGAACATGCTCTCGTAATTTACATATTACAATACCTTTCTCCCCAGCCTGACACAAACGACTCTATTAGTTCCGGGTTTGATGAAGGCCCGCCTTCTGAAAAACGAAATGTGTTGTGATTGGTTAGCTGTCCCAGTGCGTTGTGATTGGCGAACAGCTTAGACGGTGTTTCAGTACTGCCCTGCCCCTTGCCAGAACAGCAAGTTTGTCAATATTGCCATATCAATTCAGACCTCGAGAATATTGAACAAGAGGATTGTGCAGAACCTTTGCACGCACGGATATTGCAAGACATATTAAAGTGGTAATTTTTTTTGTTTGTTTTTTGGCTAAATCACGTTTTAGATAGGATGTCAACAACAGCCTATAGGAACAAATAGCCTAGAAAGAAACAAATAATGCATTACCTTTATCATTTTACATCTAAACAAATGCATTCATATAGCCTACGAAAAACAAATTTATCAAATGTAAAAATCACTTCAGTGTGTTCATTACAAATAAATTGATTATTAAAACTACTCTTTTCTTTTATTGATAGATAACATTGAGACAGACGGCCTACTGTAATGCACAAATCATATAAAGTTACACATCAGATGTTTTTCCCCATCAGTTCCCCAAGCGTGCACTTAAGACAGAACAGCTTATGTTTGCGTGAATACTGAAATACTGTAATTCTGTGTATTTATCGGGATCGCGCGCCGTCAGAAGCACCGTTATGCGCGCTCTTCAGATGTCAGTCAGCGCGAGAAGCGAGCGGAGAAAAGGTAATCCTCTCAGAAAATATACAATTAAAGATACTTTTAGATGTTTAATTACTATTTGGAGCATTAGGATAGCTAAACGAGGGCTTAATTAACTAATTTTTGTGAAAACCCCAAATTCGACTAAAATCAATAATTTTTATTTATTTTTTTGTTTTTTGCCTGTAGCTCAAAATAGCCCGTGCGCATTTACACTCATTTTGCCAGCATGGGTCCCATGTAGTGTTGTCACGGTACCAAAATTTCAATATTCGGTACCAATACCAGTGAAAATCCACGGTTCTCGGTACCAATTTCGGTACCAAAGCAAAACACAAAAACATGCTAATTAAAAAACACATTTTTATAAATAAAGTTAAACAAAAATAAACTGCACAAAAACCAATGCCATTCTTTATGCTTATTTAAAATTATTTCAAGTTTTTCCACAAGTAATAAAAGTATGAAAAAAGTAAACAAGTTCCACCGAAAAGTTTGTCATATTTCTGCTGCCGCTGAAAAACTTGTTTTAGGGTTTGCTGGTGCTTCATTATCTTCCTGCAGCTGTAGAAGGAAAATATAATATTAGTAAAGCAGTGGGCTGAGTCTGACCAAATGCAACATTAGATCATTGACTCCAGCTAAAATATAACATTTAATAAAAGCTTTTATAATAAATTTATATAAGATTACATATATTTTAAGACAAGTGCATATCAAATAGAAGAAAACTGTAGTATTAAAAACACTTTACAATAAGATTCCATTTGTTAGATAACATGACCTATCACATAAACAATAGTTATATATTGCAATTATTCTTCTTGGGGTTAATTTCAAAATGTACAAATACATAAAATCAATCCATCAATCAAAGTTCAATCTTTTAAAATTATTTAATGCACAATGAACAAACATGAATGATCAAGTGTTTGTATTAAATAACATTCACAAACATTAATTAATGTTGTAAAAATATATTGTTCACTCACTGTAAGTTGATGTTAGATAATAACATGAAATCTTACATTCCACATTCCACCGTGTGCAAACGCTAAGGACGCGCTCGTGAACTGTATTGCGCCATCAGTGAACAACAAACAAATAACCCCGACGGCTTTTTCATCATAGCCGGTGACTTCAACCACGCAAATTTAAAGACAGTTTTGCCAAAGTTCTACCAACATGTAAACTTTGCAACAAGGGGAAATAATACGCTGGACTTTGTTTACACAACCGTAAAAAACGCTTACAAGGCTGTACCCCGCCCCCACCTCGGGTACTCAGACCACATCTCTGTTATGCTAATCCCAGCATATAGACCACTTTTGAAACTCGCCAAACTGGTTCAAAAACTAATCACAATCTGGCCAGAGAATGCTACTTCAACACTACAGGACTGCTTTCAGTGCACAGACTGGAACATGTTTAAAGAGGCGGCCACCTACAACAACCACACAGACCTGCAGGAGTACACTGAAACTGTGACTGCATACATCAAAAAGTGCATGGATGATGTTACAGTCACTAAGACCATCACCACACGTGCAAACCAAAAGCCGTGGATGACAGCAGAGGTTCGTGGGTTGCTAAAAACCAGAGATGAAGCATTCAGATCAGGAGACAAAGCAGCCCTCAAAACAGCAAGAGCCAATCTGTCCCGTGGCATCAAAAATGCAAAACGGTCACATGATCACCGTTTTGCACCGATCACTCAGAAAAACAATAATCACTTCACGGACAGCAGAGACACACGGAGCCTGTGGCAAGTCATTCAGACCATCACTGACTACAAGCCCCCGCCACAGGCCTGTGATGATGATCCATCCCTCCCCGATACACTCAACCACTTTTATTCATGGTTTGAAATGCAGAACGACACACCTGCACAAAAACTGCCCACAACTCCCAACGACCGGGCGCTTTGTCTGTCTGCAGCCGACGTAAGGAAGACCCTATCCAGGATTAACCCACGAAAGGCTGCGGGTCCTGACAACATACCTGGCCATGTACTGAAAGACTGTGCTGCACAGCTGACGGATGTCCTAACAGATATCTTCAACACCTCGCTGAGCCAGGCAGTCGTCCCCACATGTCTAAAATCCACAACAATCATACCGGTACCAAAGAAATCACCTGTGTCCTGTTTAAACGACTACCATCCCATTGCACTTGCCCCAATCATGATGAAGTGCTTTGAGAGGTTAGTCATGCAAAAAATCAAAAACAGCCTCCCCAACACACTCGATCCGCTCCAGTTTGCATACCGTCCAAACCGCTCTTCGGACGATGCAATTTCCTCTACCCTCCACCTGGCTCTTACCCACCTAGAAAACAAAGACTCCTATGTTAGAATGCTGTTTATTGACTTCAGCTCGGCATTCAACACAATAATCCCACAACAGCTCATAAATAAACTAACCCTGCTGGGCCTTAACAATTCCCTCTGTAATTGGATCCTGGACTTTTTAACCGGAAGACCTCAGTCAGTCCGTGTCGGCCACAACACCTCGAGCACTACCACACTGAGCACAGGTGCCCCACAAGGCTGTGTGCTCAGCCCGCTGCTCTTCACGCTGCTGACCCACGACTGCACTGCCAAGTTCAGCTCCAGCCACATCATCAAGTTTGCTGATGACACAACAGTGGTAGGTCTCATCAGCAACAACGATGAAACGCACTACAGAGAGGAAGTGACACAGCTGGCTGAATGGTGTGGCGCTAACAATCTGTCCCTAAATGTGGAGAAGACAAAGGAGGTTGTGATGGACTTCAGGAGGAGGAACTCCACTGACCACCCCCACTGACCATCGACAGCTCGACTGTGGAGAGAGTCAGCAGCACTAAATTCCTGGGGGTGCACATCACGGAGGATCTTACCTGGACCACCAACACCATGTCACTCTCCAAGAAGGCACAACAGCGCCCACACTTTCTCCGCCGGCTGAAAAGAGCAAGTCTCCCACCACCCATCCTCACCACATTCTACAGGGGCACCATTGAGAGTGTGCTGACCAGCTGCATCACTGTCTGGTACAGGAACTGCAGTGCTGCTGACCGCAAGACCCTCCAGCGGACAGTGAACACGGCTGCTAAGATCATCGGTGCCCCTCTCCCCTCCATCCTGGACATGTTCCTTGCACAATGCTCCAGCAAAACCAACAGCATCATGAAGGACCCCACCCACCCCTCCCACAGTCTCTTCCAGCTCCTACCATCAGGAAGACGGTACCGGAGCATCAGAGCCCGCTCCGCCAGACTGCTCAACAGTCTTCCCCCAGGCTGTGAGAGCCCTAAACTCAGATCACCCCGCCCCCCTCTGAAACCCCATGCAAACCCCTACCTCCTGAAACACAGACACCCCCTCTCCAAACACCCCCCCCCCAACCTTACCACACCAAAGAGAAAACTTTGAACTTTTTTTGTGCAACTCAAGAGTGCTACACACAGGTGAGTGGGCCTGTACAAACCACCTGTAGTAACACACTCCTCTATGCACTAGACACTTTTCCTAACACTGCTATGTGTACACAATCCCACAAAAGACTCAGCAATATATGTATGTTTACATGCTCATGCACTACAAATCATCTTGTACTGTTCCCCAGCCAGCTGCTTGACTCACAATGTTTCTCTCTGCACATGTACAGTATTTATGTGAAGCATTCGCATAGTTTGTGTAGTTTGTATTTTTTATCTTTATCTTTAGTTGTATAGGGTAAAAATTTATATAGTAAACTTAGTCAAAATCTGTCAGTAGGTTAGTTGTGTATAGGTTTATAGTGTTTTACTACATTGTTGTATGTCTGTATTTATGTAGCACCGGGGACCTGTGAGGCACAACATTTCATTCCACTGTATGTCCCCACATGTAGCGGAATGACAATAAAGCTCAACTTGACATGAAGTCATTGTAAAGTCTATACAGGAGATAAAATTTGACTGTACTTTCATTTAATACAAACTGTGTACATATTTAATTTTAAAGGGCTTTTAAACCTGCTAGTTATCAAGCCAAGAATAACAACAACTAGCAACAAACTAGCAAAAAAAAAAGAAGAAAAAAAAGGCCAGAACTGTTTTTTTCTGACGGACTGATATGACATAACCACTGTTAACTGTTTGTACATTCTCCAACACACATATTTTAGATTCACAATTAATTTAAAAGCCTCTGGTGTGTAACAATAGTAAATACCATCATGTCCTCCTGTTGTTTTTACCCTAATAAAAGTTATAGGCGCATTAAGTAGTTAATAAAGAAACTTCATTCTAATGCTCATTATATTAGCGTTAGCCGCGCTTATGCTAAGGATTAACTCCGCTATAACGGCAATGTTTATTTTAATCCGACATTCAAATTAAAATATGGAATAATATTCATAACAGAATATCTAAATATTAAATAGAAACTTACCTGCTTGAACTCTTTCATTTGATCCGGGTGTCAGTCTTTAAAGTGTTGTTAGTTTGTGTTTCCTCCTCTTGATGTCGCCACGTCTCAGTGCTGTTATGAAGAGAGCGCGTCTGCGCAGCAAGAACCGGGTTGACCGGGTACTCGGTACCACCGGTACTTAAAGAAACCTGGTACCGTGACATTTTAATTTTTTTAGTACCGACTTGGTACCGGGTCTTTTGACAACACTAGTCCCATATAACGTCCTTAAACCGCGGAGAAGTACAAAATTGTCAAGTTTTAATGACGTACAGAACGCGATGCCTCAGAAAATCCGATCTGCCTGTTTACATGACAGTCGCATTGGCACATATCCGATTTATTTCCACATATGAATGAGGCCTGAATCCGATCTCGCTATATCCAAATGCATGCGTTTTTTTTCCTGTTTACACTGTCACAGAACAGATCTGATCTGTGTCACATATGAGCAAAAAATCGGAATTGGGTCACATTTAACTGGCAGTGTAAACGGGGCCATAGGGGAGCAGGACGGAGAGATAATCTCTTTCTACAAATGACCAAATGTCAACTGGGCAAGACCATTTTCCTGTATCCTCAAAGGTAGTATTTTCTCAATATCTGGAGTTATTAAAGTACATTGATAATGTATTACCAAAAATAGTAAACAAAAATCTTGTACAGTATGTTCATTGAAACCGTATTACCTTGTGAAGGGTTAGTTCACCTAAAATGTAAAATGCAGAATTTACATATTTGGATGAACTAATCTTTAATGTCATGTTTAACAGGTGATGCTGCCACTGTTGAAGGGGTGACCCATCATATTCTCAGTGCGCCTTGGGTTGACTTGTGCTTATTTGTTAAAGTTACTTTATAATTGAGCTTTAGGTACTTTTATGTACTTTTAAGTTGTAATGAATGCCTGCAGAGATATTTTTGCAAAGTATGCAAAAAAGAACACTGAATATTTAAATCTGTCTTGAATTTGTTTTGTTTAAAAATAATTAAATGTTATTGAAAAGCAATAACACGAGAATGCAAAGGTTTTTGTGAATAGAATTTTTTTTTGGGGGGGGGGTTGCGATATTGATTTGGAGAGGAGGGGGGACTCGGAGTAAAAAAGGTTGAGAACCACTGGTTTAAGTATTTACTATTGACTGTTCAAATGCGAGTTTTGCGCAGTGTAGAGTTACGCATTGTGTGTGAGTGTCTGAGGGGAACAGGGTCACATCACAGCGGAGTGTACAGCCCGTCAGAAATCATAGCACAGCTGTCTTAACTGCGGCTTGTGTACTGCAAATACATACAAGCATCATCACTGTGTCTGTCACGCAACTCTGTTCCCATTTCAGGCTTGAACTTATGGTAAAGCTAAGGACATTATTAACTGTCTTTAAATTTACTTTGAAAGCTGAAGCTCGCGATTATGGTAAGGGGCGTTACATTTCCGACGCACGTTTGTGGTGTTCGGCCAATCACAATGCACTGGGTCAGCTGGCCAATCTCCCATTTTGGAGAGTATCTGCTGGACACAAACAGCATACACTGTTCTGTGTCAGCCGCACCACACATGTGTCTGTCAAGGCTGGCTTGTTTCAATTGGATGCTTCTGCAGAGGTCAGGCATGAATGCCCTTCCCGCAGATGGATCTCGAACATGAGATGATGAAAGAGAACTTTGAGTTGAAATAAAAAAAAGTAATGCATTCAAGAACAAGTGCCATCTGAGGACAAAAAGGACATCTTTGCAAAGAGGTTTCCTACCATCTCGAGCACCTCCAATATAGCCATGTTTGAGGACTCAGATAGATGTGACCACATTTTTCAGAGAGTTTTCAGGAGTGATGATATTACTGCGTCGAGGTCGAAGTGCTGCAAAGTGCTCTTCCGCCACACAATATAGTTATCATTTTTATCCTCTTAGAAAATCGCCACGTTTTATTTTGTGTCACCATACTTACTCGTGTAACTACTAATGTAAACGTCTTTAAATTGGGAAAACATGGAAGTGTTTGGTGGCTTCTAAATTTATCCCAGTTTGGATCCTAAGAAATGAATGGTGCTAAGCTAAATGCTAGCATAGTGGTGCCGCGCGCTAGAGCGATTAAGTGCACGGACTGAGACGGGAGAGGTGCATATCAACTCGTCTAAGTTGAGGGAAGAACATATTGGAATATGGAAAAACGGTGGCGTTTTCCTTTAAAATATCCATCTTTCTTGCCATCTCTGACTTCAGCATTTTTGTTACATAAAATAACATATTATGGTTTGAATTTGTCCTCAAACAACTAACCCCCCCACAAAGAAATCGTACGAATAATATTCAATTTAATATTTATATCACATAAATCCACCAACCATAAATGAGTTATATATCAAATGAAAGCTCTATCTCTCTTATTTCACCGATCGAACGAGTTTCAGTAAGATAACATAGAATTATTTTCAAAAGAATTGTGAATATGGAAATGACTCCTGTGAACAAGCAAACACATGCATCATATTCCAGCTCTGATAACTACTTCCCTGTGCAGCTACTAGCCTCAAACGCTATATCAGCTGTTACTTTAGGTTGTTTTCTTTAAAATGAGCCTATTTTCACTTGTCTGTGAGCTTGCATGAACAAACGAGACCCTAATATGTCTGCGATGTGCAGATCAAAACATGCAATGTAGCTAAACAGTGTTATTTTACATAAATAAGTTTGCATGATTTTCATCAGCGTGTGATGACGTCACTACGTAATATGTCGACAAAGCTGATGATCTACGCATGTCTAGACATGTCAATCCAGTTTCTAGCCCAATCCTAGACTGAGATCTCCCCTTTCAAAGTTAAGGAGGTGAGGCCACTGGGTACGAGTCGAGCGTGCACCCCGCATCACGTGTTGGTGAGTTAGGAGTTCATTACGGATTGGTCGGCGAGTTTGGACAGTGTTTTTTACGAGTTATTACGTGCTTTTTTCAACTGGTTGGAGTGATTTGTCTTTGGACAATGACTTCAAGAAAAGTCTTTGTTGGTGTGGTGGTGGTTTTGCATAGGATAATTGTTGCGCGCACATGCAACGTTATTTGTGTATGTTTGTTGCGTGCAACAATACAATTATGCATTCAATTGATCATTGGTTGCACTAATAAAAACTGCTCAAGGCTTTACACTTATCAGTGCAACCAATGGACAAATGCATGCAAATTTGTATTGTTGCATGCAACAGATACACAAATATATATACACATGCAAAAAAATATGCATGCTAAAAAAATTACCACAACCCACACATGAATGCAGTAATTCAAATATGTATGTAACAGAAACACATAGAATGCAGTTCATGTATACATGAAACAGGTGTAAAAATTAAAACATTTTACATGTCTACATGTATTGCATTCTGCATGTGTTTCTGTTACAGTCTTATTTGTAGTGCTTGCGTATATGCATGGGTTGTGCTCATTTATGTTTTCATTCACATGTATTTGTGTATCTGTTGCGTTCAAAAATACAATATGCATGCATTTGTTCATTGGTTGCATTGATAAGTTTAACCAATGAACAAATGTATGCAGATATGTATCTGTTATGTGGATATGCAAATAGTAATATTACATTCCTATAATCTCTTACTTGCATATGTGAATTATTTTTGTGCATATGTAATGTCATTTTAGCATGCATTTATGGATTGCAGTGTGGACTTACACATTTATTTTGCTTTGCAGTCTAGCCTCCAGTGATGAAGAATGGCAGCTAGCAAGTCAGCCAAGCACCAGCAAACAGGTTGTTTGCCCACCCGCCACCAGGAGCACACCTCACACCTCAATGACGCTCACAACCTCTGCAGGAGATTCCGTGAGTCCACAAACTTGCAGCATGCAATCCAGAGGGAGGTCTCATTCTGTAAAGGGGACAAAAAGGCCTGCAAGTGTGATGTCAGTGGATGGTGACACAGAAAGGTGGAATGACTGCAGTGTGGAGGATAAGGTTCCAGCGTTAACAAATTTCCATCCAAAACAAATTCCAGGAGCCCAGCTTGTAATGGACATGATCTGTTCCCACTTTCAGCTCATCTTCACAGGCTCTTTGGTGGACACAGCTGTGAAGAATACAAACGCCTTTGGACGAATGAGATCAGAGGCTGGAAAACATTTCCTGTTGAAAGCACAAGAACTCTATTTGTACATTGCACTTGTGGTTTACATGGGGCTCCTTGGTGCCAAAAATATCATCGAATACTGGTCTGGAAAATAAATGTACCACTTTCCCTTCCCAAGATTGTTTATGTCCAGGTCCAGATTTCAGCCCATTTCCTAATTCAGGCCATTAAACTAACAAAACCTAATAGCTGGCCTTTATTTGTATATAACTTGACATTTGTATAGTTATTGTATGCTGTAAATAGTTATCAGAGTTGTATATTGTGCTATTGCGGTTGTTTTTGCAAATTTTCTCTCTATATATTTGGTTTATTTCCTTGGAGTTTATTATCTTTGTGTAAAATAAAATGCAAGAACTCTTACTTTCTCACTAACTCTCTATCATGTTGCTTATATATTACCTGACATGGGCCAATGGGCCGTTAGGTTAAATCTCAATAACTTGTTTTGAAGGTCATATCAAGATTTTTTTTTTTTTGGTTTACTATCAAAAGCAACTTTCTGCAGGAAAATACACCAAATGGGTCATAAATAACAGTCTCTCAAACAAAAACAAAATCTGAGTTTTGCAAAATATGCACTATTCCACACAGAGCTGAAGGGGTTAATGTATAAATAAATAATTGTGGAAATAAATGTCATAAATACATGAATTAATGAATAAATACATTTGGAAAAATATTATAATACTTAAGGGAAAAAATTATAAATATAATTTGTAAATATTTTTTTAATTAGATATTTCAATATGTATTTCACCAAGAATAAAACTGACACATGTTTTAATATTCGATGTGTTTTCTTTATGTAAATATCTCTGCACTTTCGGGATTGTAGAGGCAGCAGGACTTTTATTTTGAACTGGTGGCGTGACGTCATAAGTTGCGTCTGAGTTTCAGCTGAAGAAAGGTTTGTGCTCTTCATCATTTAAAGTGTTTAAATAAATACAAACGCGTTCCGTCTATTTTAAATGGTTAATAACTTTAGTGATCTTTCAAAACTCCGAGTCAATTGAATCAGTTGCTTCACAAAATAACCTGCTGCTCAAAACTATGTAAATGCAACAAGAACAACAAACACAAACGTGTTGTTGTTGTAATGACAAGCTTAAAGTACAATAACAATTTTTAAAAGTGGAATCGATTAAATGTAATATACTTATCATTAAATACCTAATGTTAATCAAAACTGTATAGTAAAATAAAGTTTTAAATGTAGATCATTTGAGTTCATTAACTATCGCTCTGACTCCCTCACTAGTGAACTGACTACTGAACTAGGGAGCTGATTGAGACACAGGTTTAATTTCTTTTCTTTCTGTTAATTATTCTGATCTTAAACAGGACAAAGTGTCCAAACACACAGAAAAACTCCTGCTGAAGCGACTATTATACACACGACACTGTTATAAAGATGGCGTTTATTAAAGAGGAGAGTGAAGACATGAAGATTGAAGAAGCATTCAGAGTCAAACATGAAGATGCTGAGGAACAAACAGGTTGGTTTTCGTTCTCAAAGCTGAACTCACTCGTATCCTATGAACTGTACATTTTCTTGCCTTTCGCAGGAGTTTTTGTACACTGTCTGCCCTCCTGCAGCTTTCTTTTTTGAAAGGATTTCCGCTTCATTTATTGCTTATTTATTCATTTTCTACTCCAATTTCAGTGCTCTGATTTAAAATCAGCATTTAAAGGGTTGTCTCATTTAATATTTAAATGTTCATGTTCACTGCTAAGATTGAGTAACATTTTTGCATATGAATTAGATAAATAAAAGTTGTCTAATTTCCTCTGATATCATGCTGACGTGCAAAATAAACTGGCGACAGCACCCGACTCGGGCTGCCTCCTAATAGTCTACTGGATGTTAGTCGATGAGAAGAGGATTAGTCGACTAAAATTGTATTAGTTGGTTTGTCACAGAAAAAAAAAGGTTTGTGTCCATGATGGAGAGATAATTAACAGCTGGTCCTTGAGGTAATTACAGTATATTAGGCAGGAAATCAAAATATATTCCTATCATTCATTATTCTCACATATAAGTAAGTAGTGTTAGTTTTACACGGCTACTCACTTTAATTTAATAAAGCGAAATGTGCACTTTTAGGGTGCATTTCTGAGTGCTTGTGCAGATTGTGGAAGCTATTAGCGTGTTTACTGCATGAAGGTGTCGGCGCAATTACTGGCATTTCTCCTGATAACAGTGGAGACAAATGTCATTGTTTTTGCTCATGCAGATAAGAGGAAAACATCATTTGAAACTCTAAAGAATCTGCCTTTAGTTGTGTACTCACAACGGCCACTTTTTTACCGTTATTTCACAAAAGAAAGAGGACACACATATTCAGTCTGTTTCTGTTTATTTGTAGTCACATACATCACATTTAGAAAGAATGATCATTTCTATAATTTTTCCATCAAAAATACGAGTAGCAGAGGGAGCTCCTGAACAAAAACTATGATTATGATATATGTGGAGCTAAATATGAACATCAGACAGTCAGGTATAAAGAGACTAGACTTATTAACTTTAAAACTTTTTTGTCAGTTGACAGCAATATTACCCCAACAAGCCAATGGAAACATCTCAGTTGCATTGTCTGTAAATTTGCAACAAACTAATTTAGAGTTACTATTTTTTTATTAGTGGCCTATAGAACATTCTCAAAACAATAAATGACAGTTAAAAAGGGTTTATAAAAAAAATAGTTATTCCAAATGGTACCATAATATAACTGGGTGTCTGCAAATTTAAGACCTTTTAAAGGGATCGTTCACCCAAAAATGATTTTTTTAGGGTCAGAGAGCTCTCAGAATTCATCAAAATATCTTAATTTTGGTTCTGAAGATGAACGGAGGTCTTACAGTTTTGGAACGACATGAGGGTGAGAAATTAATGACACAATTTTCATTTTTGGGTGAACTATCCCTTTAAAGACCTTTTTAAGACCTGTACTTCACATTTCAGCCTTTAAACAATTTTTTTTTAGAAAAGGGATGAGTCAAAAGGATCAGTTATTATATTAATTTAAACAATTATTATCAGTCAATTATTATATTAAATAACATGTGATCCACCGGTTCACATTTAAAAATATATAGCAAAAATAGCAGACGGGCTTAATAATATAGCAGCTTTCATAGTAATATAGAAATATAGAGTTTTCATGGCCTTAAATTTAATCAATTCAATTCAAGTTTATTTGTATAGCGCTTTTTACGATAAAATCGTTGCAAAGCGCTTTACAGGAAATTAACTTTCTACAATATATTTATACATTGTAGGAACTTAATATATTAACTTATGGTAAAATTTGTTAATTCTGTATGTTGTTGGGGGATCAGAGGTTGGCATCATCTCTTCTCAGGTGTTTGGTCATCTCAGATCATTTAAGGGTTGGATCCAGACTGAAGCTTGGGATGTTAATCCCGTGGCAGAAACAGAGAAACAAAGAGACATAATTAGCGTAGCTGTTGTTCCATCCAAGCAAAAATTGTTTGTTCAACCCAAGCTAAAGAATAATAATGTGCGTTTGATCAGATATAACTGCAGTACAAGATTATGAGATGCATTCTGTGAATGATTGGCTAAAGAGATGTCTTTAATCTAGATTTAAACAGAGAGAGAGTGTCTGAACCCCGAACGTTATCAGGAAGACTATTCCAGAGTTTGGGAGCCAAAAATTAAAAAGCTCTACCTCCTTTAGTGGACTTTGCTATTCTAGGTACTACCAAGGGTCCAGAGTTTTGCAACCTTAGGGAGCGTGATGGATTGCAGCGAGATAGAAGACTCGTTAGGTATGCAGGAGCTAAACCATTTAGGGCCTTATAGGCAAGTAATAATGTTTTGTAACTGATACGGAACTGAGTAGGTAGCCAGAGACTGTAAAATTGGGGTAACATGATCATATTTTCTTGAATTAGCCTGAAGACTTTTAAAGACTTGCGGAAACCCTAAGAACATAGTTCAGTGCAAACATTTCTGTCATGCATTTGGCTAAAAGGTATTGTTGACTGTGAATTTTACCTTTGAAATATGAGGCAAGTCCTTGTTGTTTGTGAGCAGTGGTGTGATAGCGATATAAATAAAAATACAGATTTCCAAACATATGGATATTCCCTTGTACTTGGTAAGTCTTGTTAAAAAATCTGTTTACCATCTTGACTGGAAAATACTGTTTTCATGGTCAGTTTTTCATGTATTATTTGCTAATGGTAGTGAATGTTAACATTAGAGGGCACGTCCTACTGCGCTGTAATTAATATAGTGAGCGGTTGAAAACTAGCTTCTCCTCTTTGGAGATAGTATTAACATCATAAACTGAAAACAGTCTATAAGTGACTTACTTTTCAAATGTTTTAAAACTGATCATCCGAGTCTAATATGATCCAGCGGGCTGTACTAATTGGTCACTGTGTATACGGCCCGTGGGCCGCCAGTTGCCCATCCCTGGCCTATATGATTTGTCTGATTTCTTCAAGTGGTACTTACCGTGTTTACTATGGTAATGGCTAGCATGGATAGTCTTCTGCATCGTTTATAAGTGGGTAGTTGATAAATAGGCAATAAAAAAATGCTTAATTTGTAAAATAATTTTTTTTTTTGAAGAAATGCATATATTTATGTAGTGTGAAGTCTGATCTTTGAGAAAATATAAAGGTTCACTAACTTTCTCAAATCTTTTTTTATTTTTACTGAACTGTACCATAAATTGTCCTATGGTGTGACATAGCCAAAATTAATAAAAATTACTTAATATACAGTGCTGTCAAAAGGTTTTTGCCCCCTTCCTGTATTTATTTTTTTTTTTGCATATTTGTCTCACTTAAAAGATTCAGATCATCAAACTAATTTTAATATTACAACCCGAATTCTGGAAATGTTGGGACTTTAAAAAAAAAAGAAAAAAAGAAAACTAAAATAATTTCAAATCACATGAAGCCAATATTTATTCACAATAGAACATAGATAACATAACAAAATGTTTTAACTGAGAAATTTTACAATTTATGCACAAAATGAGCTCATTTCAAATTTGATGCCTGCTACAGGTCTCAAAATAGTTGGGACAGGGGCATGTTTACCATGGTGTAGCATCTCCTCTTCTTTTCAAAACAGTTTGAAGACGTTTGGGCATCGAGGTTATGAGTTTCTGGAGTTTTGGTGTTGGAATTTGGTCCCATTCTTGCCTGATATAGGTTTCCAGCTGCTGAAGAGTTTGTGTCGTCTTTGACGTATTTTTCGTTTAATGATGCACCAAATGTACTCTATAGGTGAAAGATCTGGACTGCAGGCCAATTCAGCACCCGAACTCTTCTACTACGAAACCATGCTGTTGTAATAGCTGCAGTATGTGGTTTTGCATTGTCCTGCTGAAATACATAAGGCCTTCCCTGAAATAGACATCATCTAGAGGGGAGCATATGTTGCTCTAAAACCTTTATATACTTTTCAGCATTCATAGTGCCTTCCAAAACATGCAAGCTGCCCATACCGTATGCACTTATGCACCCCCATACCATCAGAGATGCTGGCTTTTGAACTGAAGGCTAATAACATGCTGGAATGTCTCCCTCCTCTTTAGCTCGGAGGATACGGCATCTGTGATTTCCAACAAGAATGTCAAATTTGGACTCGTCTGACCATAGAACACTTTTCCACTTTGAAACAATCCATTTTAAATAAGCTTTGGCCCACAGGACACGACAGCTCTTCTGGACCATGTTCACATATGGCTTCCTTTTTGGCGGATTGTGTTTACCGACAGTGGTTTCTGGAAGTATTCCTGGGCCCATTTAGTAATGTCAATGACAGAATCATGCTGATGAGTGATGCAGTGTCGTCTGAGGGCCCGAAGACCACAGGCATCCAACAAATGTCTTCGGCCTTGTCCCTTACGCACAGAGATTTCTCCAGTTTCTCTGAATCTTTTGATGATGCTATGCACTGTAGATGATGAGATTTGCAAAGCCTTTGCAATTTGACATTGAGGAATGTTGTTTTTAAAGTATTCCACAATCTTTTTAAGCACTCTTTTACAGATTGGAGAGCCTCTGTTTTCTTTACTTCTCAGAGACTCTGCCTCTCTAAGACATCCCTTTTATAGCTAATCATGTTACAGACCAAATGTCAATTAACTTAATTAGTTGCTAGATGTTCTCCCAGCTGAAACTTTTCAAAATTTCTTGCTTTTTCAGCCCTTTATTGCCCCCGTGCCAACTATTTTGAGACCTGTAGCAGGCATCAAATTTGAAATGAGCTCATTTAGTGGATAAAAGTCTAAAATTTCTCAGCTTAAACATTTATGTTCTCTATGTTCTGTTGTGAATAAAATATTGGCTCATGTGATTTGAAAGTATTTTAGTTTTCATTTTATTCAAATTTAAAAAACATTCCTGGAATTCAGGTTGTACACAAAGATAACCCGAGTAAATACAAAATGCAGTTTTGAAATAATGATTTCATTTATTAAGGGGAAAAAGCTGTCCAAACCTGCCTGGCCCTACGTGAAAAAGTATTTCCCCCTAAATCTAATAACTGGTTGTGCCACCCTTTGCAGCAACAACTGCAATCAAATGCTTGCGTTAACTGGCAATGAGTCTTTCACATCGGTTTTGGCCCATCGCTGTGGAGGAGTTTTGGCCCAATCTTCTTTGCAGAATTGTTTTAATTCAGCCACATTGGAAGGTTTTGGAGGGTCGTGCCACAGCAGCTCAATTGGATTTAAGTCCGTAGATGTAATGGGACACACACCTTCCAAAAAGTTCAGCTTTGGTCTCATCAGTCCACAGAATATTTGCCCAAAAGTCTCGGGGATAATCGAGATATTTTCTGGCAAATGTGAGATGAGCCTTTGTGTTATTTTTGGGCAGCAGTGGATTTTGCCTTTGAACTTTGCCATGGATGCGGTTTTTGCCCAGTCTCTTTCTTATTGTTGAATCATGAACACTGACCTTAATTGAGGCAAGTGAGGCCTGCAGTTCTTTAGATGTTGTTCTGGGTTCTTTTATGACCTCCTGGATGAGTCGTCGTTGCACTCTTGGAGTAATTTTGCTAGGCCGGTCACTTCTGGGAAAGGTTTACCACTGTTCCAAGTTTTCTCCATTTGTGGATAATGGGATCTGTCTGTGGTTCGCTGGAGTCCCAATGCCTTAGAAATGGCTTTATAATCCTTTCCAGACTGATACATGTCAACTATTTTGTTTCTCATCTGTTCTTGAGTTTTTTTTTAGATCGCTGCATGATGTGTTGCTCTTTAAACATGCTTCACTTTGTGAGAAAGGTTCTATTTAAGTGATTTCTTGATTCAACAGGTCTGGCAGTAATCAGGCCTGGGTGTGGCTAGTGAAATTTATCTCGGCTTTCTAAAATAATGTGGTTAATCACAGTTCTTTCATGATTTAACAGGAGGGGGCAATTAATTTTTCACGTGGGGCCAGGTAGGTTTGGACAGCTTTTTCCCTTAATAAATGAAATCATCATTTTAAAACTGCATTTTGTATTTACTTGCATTATCTTTGTGTAATATAAAAATTTGTTTGATTTGAATCTTTTAAGTGTGACAAATACGCAAAAAAAATTAAAACAGGAAGGGGGCAAAAACCTTTCCATGGCACTGTATATGAATCTCAGACATTTCCATATTTGCTTTGATTAATCTTTTCATATACAAGTTAATTCTAAAAGGAAATATATATTTATAAATATACACCGCAAACAGTGCCCTATTTTTACAGATTTTTTAAACGGTGTTAACAGTATTAATTGTTAAATTAGGCTGAGATCTAGCTCTATAAATTCTTTATTCATTTGCTACAGAACTATAAAGTTTAATGGATTAAGACATTATAATACTATCTCAGCTCACCCCTCAACATGCACGCGTTTGGAGTTTCGGCAGCCCAACACTTATTGGGGGCGTTGCAGTTATTTTTATTTCTTTAAAAACAAAGAAATAACAAATAAATTTTGAAAAGATTCAGCTGGGAGAACATCTAGCAACTAATTAACTGTAACTGTCTGTAACATAAAAGGGATGTCTTGGAGAGACAGAGTCTCTCAGAAGTAAAGATGGGCAGAGGCTCTCCAATCTGTGAAAGAGTGCGTAAAAAGATTGTGTAAACTTTAAAAACAACATTCCTCAATGTCAAATTGCAAAGGCTTTGCAAATCTCATCATCTACAGTGCATAACCTCATCAAAAGATTCAGAGAAACTGGAGAAATCTCTGTGTAAAGGACAAGGCTGAAGACCTTTGTTGGATGCCCGTGGCCTTCGGGCCCTCAGACGACACTGCATCACTCATCGGCATGATTCTGTCATTGACATTACTAAATGGGCCCAGGAATACTTCCAGAAACCACTGTCGGTAAACACAATCCGCCGTGCCATCTGCTGATGCCAACTAAAGCTCTATCATGCAAAAAAGAAGCCATATGTGAACATGATTCAGAAGCGCCGTCATGTCCTGTGGGCCAAGGCTCATTTAAAATGGACTGTTTCAAAGTGGAAAAGTGTTCTATGGTCAGACGAGTCCAAATTTGACATTCTTGTTGGAAATCACGGACGCCGTGTCCTCTGGGCTAAAGAGGAGGGAGACCTTCCAGCATGTTATCAGCGTTCAGTTCAAAAGCCAGCATCTCTGATGGTATGGGGGTGCATAAGTGCATACAGTATGGGCAGCTTGCATGCTGAAAAGTATATAAAGGTTTTAGAGCAGCATATGTTCCCCTCCAGATGATGTCTATTTCAGGGAAGGCCTTGTGTATTTCAGCAGGACAATGCAAAACCACATACTGCAGCTATTACAACAGCATGGCTTCGTAGTAGAAGAGTTCGGGTGCTGAATTGGCCTGCAGTCCAGATCTTTCACCTATAGAGAACATTTGGCGCATCATTAAACGAAAAATATGTCAAAGATGACCACGAACTCTTCAGCAGCTGGAAACCTATATCAGGCAAGAATGGGACCAAATTCCAACACCAAAACTCCAGAAACTCATAACCTCGATGCCCAAACGTCTTCAAACTGTTTTGAAAAGAAGAGATGCTACACCATGGCAAACATGCCCCCGTCCCAACTATTTTGAGACCTGTAGCAGGCATCAAATTTGAAATGATCTCATTTTGTGCATAAAATGGTAAAATTTCTCAGTTTAAACATTTGTTATCTATGTTCTATTGTGAATAAAATATTGGCTCATGTGATTTGAAATTCTTTTAGTTTTCATTTTATTCAAATTTAAAAAAACGTCCCAACATTTCCGGAATTCGGGTTGTACATGTAACACATCTTGCAGTTGCTTAGTGGATAAAGGATGTAGTTGTTTGTTAGTTTTGACACTTTACATGTTTGAATGTTTTTGTGTCTGTTGTTTTTGTGTTATTAAACTGGTATTAACATTTATTTGTCTTTTTTCACCTTAGACCAGATGGCACTGAAAGAGGAGAGTGAAGTACTGAATGAAATGGAAGAGAAAGATCATGATTTCATGAATGGAGAAAAAACTTTTAGTTGTTCACAGACTGAAAAGACTTCCTCAAGAAAAAAGGCTCAAAAGACAGGAAGACGACATTATTTCACCTGCCAACAGTGTGGAAAGAGTTTTAATCAAACAGAAAGTTTTAAAAGACACATGAGAGTTCACACTGGAGAGAAGCCTTATGCCTGCCAGCAGTGTGGAAGGAGTTTCACTCTAAAAGGAACCCTTAACAGACACATGAGAGTTCACTATGAAGAGCAGCCTTACACCTGCTCTCGGTGTGGAAAGAGTTTTGATCAACATGAAAACCTTGAAGTCCATATGAAAACTCATAGAAAGAAACTCTACACATGCCCTCAGTGTGGAAAGAGTTTCCGTAAATGTCGCTTTGAAGTCCATATGAGAACTCATAGAAATAAACTCTACACATGCCCTCAGTGCGGAAAGAGGTTTAATCATAAAAGACGCTTTGAAGACCACATAAGAATTCACACTGGAGAGAAGCCTTTCACTTGCCAACAATGTGGAAGAAGTTTCAACCAAAAAGGAAACCTTGACAGGCACATGAGTGTTCACACTGGAGAGAAGCCTTTCACTTGCCAACAGTGTGGAAGAAGTTTCAACCGGAAAGAAAACCTTAACTCCCATATGACTGTTCACACTGGAGAGAGCCTTTTCACCTGCCAACCATGTGGAATAAGTTTTACTCAAAAAGAAAGTTTTAACAGACACATGAGAATTCACAATGGAGAGCAACTTTACACATGTGATCAGTGTGGAAAGAGTTTTGATCAACATGAAAACCTTGAAGTGCACATGAGAACTCATAGAGAGAAACCCTACACATGCTCTAAGTGTGGAAAGAGTTTCTGTCAAAAACAACACTTTGAACACCACATGAGAATTCACTCTGGAGAGCAACCCTACACATGCCCTCAGTGTGGAAAGAGGTTTAATCATAAACAACACTTGGAAGACCACAAAAGAATTCACACGGGAGAGAAGCCTTTCACCTGCCAACAATGTGGAAGAAGTTTCAACCAAAAAGGAAGCCTTAACAGGCACATAAAGCGTCACACTGGAGAGAAGCCGTTTACATGTGGTCACTGCGGAAATAGTTTCAAAAATAAAGCAGCATTTAAACACCACATGAGGTTTCACATATGAGAGAACTGTATTTTTACATTATCAGTGTGACACGAGTCATGTAATAACACCAGAGAGAAGCCTTTGCTGTGCCAGCACTGTGGAAAGAATTGCAGAAACAAGACAATCTTGAGGTTCACAGAAGCACCACTGATATAGTTCAAAATAGGTGAGCGGTGGATTTGGGTTTGTTTTCACCTGGTTTTAAAATATGTTTTGGTTGATATGATCACAAATAGACTTCCTGTATCACTGTCTCTTTTGTCCACTTTTGACCACTTCTGTCCCCGTTCGGTCAAGGGGAGGGTAAATGCATGGGATCTTTCACATCTTGTGATCAAATGAATAAAATATGTTTGCTCAATTTTTACAAATGTAAGTAAGTCTAGGGAAAACTACCAAAGAGGGGAAAAATACAATGAAGAAGACTTGGTAAGCAGTGCTGGTGAAAGTGATATAAATAAATTGAGAAGGGGAGGAGTTAAAAATTATATTGTGATTTAAAGAAGGGTACGGTGTAAAAAGTGTAATTGCTTCAACAAATGAGTTGAAACAAGCAGATGAGATCAAATGTGCAAAATTACTTCAAGATGAATCTTTGATGGTAATATGTAATAATGAAAGTGAAGAGGAATAAAGAGATAAAAATGAAAATAGTATGTAAGCAATGATTCCAAGTTGCAACCAAATAAGTAATAATATATTGGTGTGTGGAGTAATAAGTGGGGTCCTATTAAGTGTGAATATGGGAATATACAGGTGCATCTCAATAAATTAGAATGTCGTGGAAAAGTTCATTTATTTCAGTAATTCAACTCAAATTGTGAAACTTGTGTATTAAATAAATTCAATGCACACAGACTGAAGTAGTTTAAGTCTTTGGTTCTTTTAATTGTGATGATTTAGGCTCACATTTAACAAAAACCCACCAATTCACTATCTCAATGAATTAGAATATGGTGACATGCCAATCAGCTAATCAACTCAAAACACCTGCAAAGGTTTCCTGAGCCTTCAAAATGGTCTCTCAGTTTGGTTCACTAGGCTACACAATCGTGGGGAAGACTGCTGATCTGACAGTTGTCCAGAAGACAATCACTGACACCCTTCACAAGGAGGGTAAGCCACAAACATTCATTGCCAAAGAGGCTGGCTGTTCACAGAGTGCTGTATCCAAGCATGTTAACATAAAGTTGCGTGTAAGGAAAAAGTGTGGAAGAAAAAGATGCACAATCAACGAGAGAACCGCAACCTTATGAGGATTGTCAAGCAAAATCGATTCAAGAATTTGGGTGAACTTCACAAGGAATGGACTGAGGCTGGGGTCAAGGCATCAAGAGCCACCACACACAGACGTGTCAAGGAATTTGGCTACAGTTGTCGTATTCCTCTTGTTAAGCCACTCCTGAACCACAGACAACGTCAGGGGCATCTTACCTGGGCTAAGGAGAAGAAGAACTGGACTGTTGCCCAATGGTCCAAAGTCCTCTTTTCAGATGAGAGCAAGTTTTGTATTTCATTTGGAAACCAAGGTCCTAGAGTCTGGAGGAAGGGTGGAGAAGCTCGTAGCCCAATTTTCATGAAGTCCAGTGTTACGTTTCCACAGTCTGTGATGATTTGGGGTGCAATGTCATCTGCTGGTGTTGGTCCATTGTGTTTCTTGAAAACCAACATCACTGCACCCGTTTACCAAGAAATTTTGGAGCACTTCATGCTTCCTTCTGCTGACCAGCTTTTTAAAGATGCTGATTTCATTTTCCAGCAGTATTTGGCACCTGCTCACACTGTCAAAAGCACCAAAAGCTGGTTCAATGACCATGGTGTTACTGTGCTTGATTGGCCAGCAAAGTCGCCTGACCTGAACCCCATAGAGAATCTATGGGGTATTGTCAAGAGGAAGATGGGAGACACCAGACCCAACAATGCAGATGAGCTGAAGGCCACTGTCAAAGAAACCTGGGCTTCCATACCACCTCAGCAGTGCCACAAACTGATCACCTCCATGCCACGCCAAATTGAGGCAGTAATTAAAGCAAAAGGAGCCCCTACCAAGTATTGAGTACATATACAGTAAATTAGCATACTTTCCAGAAGGCCAACAATTCACTAAAAATGTTTTTTTATTGGTCTTATGAAGTATTCTAATTTGTTGAGAGTGAATTGGTGGGTTTGTGTTAAATGAGAGCCTAAATCATCACAATTAAAAGAACCAAAGACTTAAACTACTTCAGTCTGTGTGCATTGAATTTATTTAATACACGAGTTTCGCAATTTGAGTTGAATTACTGAAATAAATGAACTTTTCCACGACATTCTAATTTATTGAGATGCACCTGTAATGGGAGGAAATGTAATGGATGCCAAATGCTTACAGATAACTAGAGAGTGTTTTGTGTTCTCACCTGAGCTCTTTCTTCCTGTCAGTTTGTCTGTCATGTTTGTCTCAAGCCCAAGCCATGCCATCTCTGTTGCTGTAGGTAGGTTTGATTTCATAAAGGAATCTTAATTGTAAGCAACATGGGTAATTTTTCATCAGTAAGGTCCAGCAAAGTACCACCACACCAGAGCAACTCATTCTCAGTGTAAGGAGCATTTATTGTGATGCAGCACCAGGACTGAATTACCTCTGCCCCTGCAATTTATATCAGGACTGTCGTGATGTAATCATATTTTATATGACTCTAGAAGTTTGCGTTCTGCAAGTGAACGACGCATTATTGTTCATCCCAAAGAGGCACAAAATCACTTTCACTGACTTTCTCATTAACTCTTCTCTCCTGGTGGAATCACCTGCCCAACTCAATCCGAGCAGCTGAATCCTTAGCCATCTTCAAGAAATGGCTAAATACACATCTCTTCCATCTTTATTTGACCCTCTAACTCTAGCACTCTTTATTCTAAATCTATTTTATCTATCTGTCTTCTTTTTACTTAAAAAAAAATATATTCTCTAACTGCTAGCTTTTCTTGAAAAACTAACACTAGCTTTCTTTTTTTCTATTCTATCTACTGGTTTCTTATAAAATAACAAAACAAAAAAACACTAGGTTTCTTTTTTCTATATTCTATCTACTCGTTTTCTTTAAAAAAAAATAAAAAAAAAACTTTTTACGTGTACTGTGTTAGGCTAACCAAGACTTGTAATAGCACTTGCATGTTGTTGCTCTTTTGTTGGTTTTGATTGCTTCTAATATCCTCATTTGTAAGTCGCTTTGGATAAAAGCGTCTGCTAAATGACTACATGTAAATGTAAATATTTTGTTGCCATATTAAGAGGATAAATAGATCCAGCTCTCTCTCTCGGGATTCGGAAGCCCGCGCTACGGTCTCTTCCCCCTCTGAGTGAGAGATTGCTGCTGTAGCTATCTTCCTCCAAGGAGGTTGATTTTGTTAGCATTAATAATGCATTTTAGATCGCTTGTTTCTACATCATGTGTAGGGATACACACGATTCATGTGTGGTTTGTTTGGGAGCAGACTCAGAGCAAGCACAGTCAGCTCTCGTGGGAGCTGGCTGTGTTCATTCATATAATGCGATGTGTACAAGAGTGCACTATTTGAATGTTTACCTCTGCTTCCATTGGCGTATTCTTCTTGTGGGAAGAAGCTCTTATGCGATATAGAATCGAGTTATGGGTCTGCAACCAAATTTATGCGTTTGCAAGCTGTTATGCTGCCTTCACCTGCTATCGGAATTATCGTAAAGATGAGTTTCCTAATTGGAAATTGGACGTGAATGGCCTCAAGTCGTATTTACTACTGGGAAACTTGGAAATAAGTGTGTGTGAGAGAGAGAGAGACAGGGTCACATCTCAGCACGTCAGATATCTTAATTGTGGCTTGTCTGTCTCTGTGTGTGTGTGTGTGTGTGTGTGTGAGAGAGAGAGAGAGAGACAGTCACATCAGAGCGGAGTGTAGGCTACAGCCCATCGGAAATGGTCTTAATTGCGGCTTGTTTGCAAACACATACAAGCATCATCACTGTGTCTGTCAAGCAAATCTGTTCCCCTCTCAGGCTTGAACTGATGGTAAAACTAACTACATTATTAACATTACATTTCCGACGCGGCTTGTGGGGCTCGGCCAATCACAATGCACTGTGCCAGTTGGCCAATCAGAGCAGACTGCGCTTGTTGGAAGGAGGGACTTTGTAGAAAACTAAGCGTTTGAGAGAGGCGGGGCATAGAGGACTTACAATAATGTACAGTATTTGAAAAATAATGTGTTTTTTGAACATTAAAGCATGTCAACATATTCTGTTCATTCATATTCGTACTCATATTCCAAATACACTAAATAATGATCTTCAAAAAAGCATCATATGACCCCTTTAATCATGGTGGAGGGGACAACCGCACAACCTGATATTGCCGAGTGCGACGTGTTCCTGGGTCAACATCTTTGTTGACCCTGGAACAACATTGTGATTAACCAATCAGATTTCAAGAACCAGTTTATAATTTTTGTGAAGTTTAGGATTACAATCAGTGTTTGGTGCCTGTACATCAGTGTAATTCATCTATCAGTTCCTCTGATTTTAGGGATTACTCATGGGTAAGGTTAGGTTTAGGTGTAGGAATATGGTTAAGATTATATTTTTGGATTAAAATGTTGTTCCAGGGTCAAAACTCGTCTAACTCGGACGTGTATATCAGGACGTGCGGGGACAACCATTGCTGCTGTCAATGCTGTTCTCACAACAACTACATCCCTTTGTCTTGTCGCTAAAGTAGTGTATTTATATGCTAGATATGAACGATCATTCGAAGCATATTGTATGTTTTATAAGCAGTGAAATAAGCATGTATTTGACCGAAATTCCAGAATTGTCAGCAAACTGCATGTATAGCATGGTGAACGTTTATATGATTGTCAACCAATGGGATGCTAAATTTTAATCTTTCCGACATTAAAGCACTTGAATACGACAAGCTCGTAATCACGACTTCATAAGTGGGAAATAGGAAATTTCCGATAGCACGTGAAGGCAGCATTATTCACGATTCTTTTAATTGCATATATTTTTTTAATTTTCAGCTTAACATCCAGACCGTGTTTCACTTGTTTGGTAGTTTGGCTGCATTTAATTATAGGAATTAAATGATGTGTATTCATCTGGTTTTGAGATGCTAAGATATATATATTAATCCAAAAAAAAAAGCAGAGTGATTGGAGCTCTGCTCAGGCCTCCTCTCGCTACAGAGAGTTATCTATTGAGTCCTCCGCTCACCTGAGCTCCAGCTAGACAGTGAAATCAAGTTCTCGGCCTTCTGTTAGGCCGCCTTGATAAAAGGTATTTTATGTTGAGTAGGTTTGGCCTCCTCTTGTTTAGAGAGTCGTTCTGCTGAAGCCTCCACTCGCCAGAGCTCCGCTAGGACAACGTCTTGTATTGTAGGCTCTGTGAGCCTCCTTACAAGATGTCCTGAGCGTGAGGTGTAGTTCGGCCTCCTCCCGTTTTAGAGAGTCATCATGTTGAGGTCTCCACTCCTTGAGCTCGGCTAGGCGGTAGGGTAGTATGCTAGGTTGTTAGGCTCTCTGGGAGCCCCCTTGGCTACTGACCTTATATGGAGTGTTGCTAGGCCACCTCTCACTTTGAGAAGTGTTGTATTTAGGCCTCCACTTTGCATAGCTTCGCGGGTCAGTTAGTAACTGAGTGTTAGGCTCTCTGTGAGCCTCTTGGATGCTGGCCTGGATAAGAATGTAGTTAGGCTTTCTTTCTCTTGGCAAGGCCTCCGCTCCCGAGAAGCTCTGGTCTATGGTTGCGTTGCTGGAGCAGGGGTGAGGACTCCTTGGAGTCTTGGCTCAGCCAGTAAGGCACTCATCCCTTCAGGATGGCAGTGTGGGTATACCGTTCCCCATAGTGCCCTCTAGAGGACGCAGCGCGAGTTCCCTTTCAAAAGGGAACGTCTCAGGTTACGCATGTAACCATGGTTCCCTGAGAATAGGTAACGAGACGCTGCGTCCCTTTGCTATGCTTCAGGCATTCCTGCATACATCTACTTCAGGCAAGAAGTGGATGACGTAATTCACAGGTGATCTTTTATACTCTCAGCCGCACCAATCATGACGTTGTCCTGCCAATGTCAAGTTCATTGTCGTGTTTAGACTCATGCTTCGGACACCGGTCATGCCGAGGGGCGTTCCCCATAGCGCTCTCTAGGGGATGCAGCGTCTCGTTCCCTATTCTCAGGGAACCATGGTTACATGCGTAACCTTAACATTGTTTTCTGCTCATTATGAGAGACTTTTTCATTATGAGAGAGATTTATTTTTGGCATTTTTATGCCTTTATTTCAGATAGGACAGTAAGTTGACAGGATGCAAAGTGGGAGTTGGAGAGGAGGGTCGGGATTGGGAAAGGTCCATCAGCCGGGACTCAAACTCGGGACGCCCAATGCGCAATAGCACTACATGCACTGCGCACAAGGCTATCGGTGCCGACATGGGAGCATTTTGATTATTATTTACATTGTTTGTTTTTAGTAGATACATATTTTAAACAAAATATAAAAATGGTTCACGAGGAAACTGAGAACTCTGAACCCACATACAGTCCCATGTTTTATCAATATTATTCCCCACTGAAACCTCAATTCGAATCCCACTTGAGGTGAAAATGAAGTTATTTATACCTTTTGACACATTCAAATATTTAATGGATTATGAATCTGTAATCACTTTACTTTTGTTTTCTAATATGAAACTCCCCCCCCCCCCCAAGGTATTTTTATTGAATATTTTGTCAAACATTATAGACACATAGTACAGTTAGACATCTTTTTCATTTTTAGATACATCCCTACCCACAACAATTCCCCCTGTTGCACGAATATACATTTAAGTTTATGAAGGGTACTTATTTTACTGATAAATTAATTGGTGCCTTTATTGTTACTTTATTGTGTTATACAACTTGTGATTTTTCAAAATAACAGTCAATACTTTTCAGAACATTTTCAGTTAAATACATTTTTAATAAAACTAAACATTTGAAAGAATAAAATAAAATGCATGCCTATTTAATTTTAAAAGACAATCATTCTACCACAACACTCCAGACAAAGAAACACAAAGAAACGATCAGTCTATAATTTTAATGGTAGAGTTCTTTGAACAGTAAGAGACAGAATAACAACAAAAAAAGCCAGAAAAAAGCATCTCAAAAAAGTTATAAATTTATTTGCATTTTATTGAGTGAAATAAGTATTTGATCCCCTACCAATCAGCAAGATTTCTGGTTCCCAGGTGTCTTTTATACAGGTAACAATAATAATTTGTTGCATTTATATAGCGCTTTTCTAGCCACTCAAAACGCTTTACAATGCAAGGGGGATGTCCTCATCCGCCACCTGTGTAAAGCATTCACCTGGATGATGCGACGGCAGCCATATTGCACCAGAATGCCCAGCACACACCAGCTTATTGGTGGAGAGGAGACGCCAATCAGCATGATATGGGGATGATTAGGAGGCCATGATGGTCAGAGGCCAATGGGCGAATTTGGCCAGGATGCCGGGGTTACACCCCCTACTCTTTTTCGAAGGACATCCTGGGATTTTTAATGACCACAGCGAGTCAGGACCTCAGTTTAACGTCTCATCCGATGGACCGTGCCTGTTGACAGTATAGTGTCCCCATCACTATACCGGGGCGCTAGGACCCACACAGACTACAGGGTGAGCACCCCCTGCTGGCCTCACTAACACCTCTTCCAGCAACAACCTAGTTTCCAGGTACTGACCAGGCTCAACCTTGCTTAGCTTCAGTGGGCAACCAGTCTTAGGCTACAGGGTGATATGGCTGCTGGCATAAGGAGCTGAAATTAGGAGCACTCTCTTAAAGGGAGAGCTCCTAATCTCAGCTTGTTACCTGTATAAAAGACAACTTGTCCACAGAAGCAGTCAATCAATCAGATTCCAAACTCTTCACCATGGCCAAGACCAAAAAGCTGTCCAAGGATATCAGGGACAAGATTGTAGACCTACACAAGGCTGGAATGGGCTACAAGACCATCGCCAAGCAGCTTGGTGAGAAGGTGACAACAGTTGGTGTGATTATTCACAAATGGAAGAAACACAAAATAACTGTCAGTCTCCCTCGGACTGGGGCTCCATGCAAGATCTCACCTTGTGGAGTTTGAGTGATCATGAGAACGGTGAGGAATCAGCCCAGAACTACACGGGAGGATCTTGTTAATGATCTCAAGGCAGCTGGGATCATAGTCACCAAGAAAACAATTGGTAACACACTACGCCGTGAAGGACTGAAATCCTGCAGTGCCCGCAAGGTCCCCCTGCTCAAGAAAGCACATGTACAGGCCCGTCTGAAGTTTGCCAGTGATTCAGAGGAGAACTGAGTGAAAGTGTTGTGGTCAGATGAGACCTGCTAAGGGGGACAGGAAAACTGCACCGCATCAAAGGGACGATGGACGGGGGGCCATGTACCGCCAGGGCATTGAAGCCAGACAGGGCATTGAAAATGGGTCGTGGATGGGTATTCCAGCATGACAATAACCCAAAACACATGGCCAAGGCAACAAAGGAGTGGCTCAAGAATAAGCACATTAAGGTCCTGGAGTGGCCTAGCCAAAAAAATTGTATATTTGAATGCATATTGAAAAAAAAAATCAGAACAATGTATACAAACGAATGTCTCACGAAATCGATCAATTAGAGTTTCAAAAATATCTATAAGTCAAGTCAAGTCAAGTCACCTTTATTTGTATAGCGCTTTTAACAATACAAATTGTGACAAAGCAACTGCACAATATCAAAATGGGAAAATAGTGTCAATAATGTAAAATGACAAGATTAAACACTCAATTTTCAGTTAAAGGCATTTCATTATTGAATTCAGTGATGGCATCGTCCAGCTCAGTTCAGTTCAAAAAGTTTCTGTTCAATCAAGTCGACGATATTGCTGGAAATGAAGTGTCCCCAACTAAGCAAGCCAGAGAAGTATAAGCCTACTTGTTATTGCTGTTTTTCGTGTTAAGAACAAAGGATTGCACAAGACTATTTTTTTTTTTTGCAGAGTGTAATTTTTACATTAATTTCACGCAATATAATATCATTTTATTATAGTAATTTTGACTTTATTAATTTAGTATGAAGTTAATTTTTAGTTATTTTTCAGTGTGACACTGAAATGCCTCTGTAGGGTATTTGTACTGCATGCAAACACAATCTTGGCACAGCGGCCCAGAAAACAAAACAAAACAAAACAAACAAAAAAAATTAATAAATAAAAATAAAATAGTATTAAGTTTGACAATCCTGACTCCCCATATATCCTCATTGGATGCGCCTTTAGAGAGAAATGCATCTTTATTGATTGCATAGGCTAATTAAAGAGTTTTTAATTTTTGATTTGAATTATTTCGTTGTAAAGTAGTATTTTATAGCATTCTATAAATATATTTATGATGTCAGTGAGGCAAGTATTTGCTGAGTTTCGGTTCAGTTTTTGTGAAGTGTTCCTGCTCAAGATCAAGACCCTGTTTGTTTTCTTTATTTTAAAATGCAAACCATTTTGTTGATATTGTGAGTGCACACAAATAAAACTGTTTGCAGCTTCGAATGATGTATACTCTTACCTTTTATGAGGAAAAATTATGGCGTATTTTAATTTTCCACTCATATTAAGAAAAAAAAATGCAAGTGGTCTGGCTAGCGCCTCCATGTCCTTCAAAGAGCGCTTAAGCTTCCACTGTTAGCACAAACGATTTTATATTTATCACACATTTATCTTACATTTTTAAATGTATATTGTGAAATGCATGAAGTTTTTTTATGTCTAAAATCGTGTTTATTTGAGAAGGCTAAACTGATCAAACATATGCTCACTGTCACAACTCACTGTCTGGCGCTGGCTGCTTGGTATTTAAAAAAAAATAAATACAACTTGAATTTAACAAACATAAAATGTTCCAATCATGTTTCTAAATTAACATGATTGGATTCACTTTGCCATTACGAACCAAAACTGAACTTTTTTTTAGTGGCTGCAACAGCAGCTGTGTAAAGGGGAAGAGAGAGAGAGAAAGAAAAAGACACGGGCTCGGGTTGGACTCGGGCGAGAATTCTGATAAGCTGTCAGACAAGGGCCGGGCCCGTGCAAGGCTCTATATTCGTTCCCTTGTTTCAATTAAAAGTTCCCCCTCGGCTCGGTGGGCCCCCAATCTGCCCGGACCCATACGCAAATGCATACCCTGCATGCCCAGACGCTATGCCACTGACTCCAATTGATGCATATAAACAAACAAACAGCGCATTTCAACAAATATAAACCTATTTGCCACATAACATTTTTTATTCCTCCCTTTAAATGCGCGCAGCACCGAAGCGTCGCGCCAGCCACAACTTAGCGTTGCACCTGCCACAACATCGCTCTCTGTTTACACTGTGATTGAAGTATATAAACAAACAGACAGCGCAATTCTACATTTATTTACCTATTTGCCACATAACAAATAGGTTATGTTTTATTTCTCCCTTTAAATCCATAATGGCGTGCAGCACCGAAGCATCCAGCCACAACTTAGCTTTGTGTCTGCTGTCGAGTGGCAGGCGCACATAGCTGTGGCAGGTCCGGTGGCAGGCGCATTTGGTGGTGGCAGGTGCACATAGCCTTGGCAGATAAGCAGGACTCTCTGCTCTCAAACGCTGGGGGCGTGTCCACTGTCGGCACTGAAACCACGCCCACTCACGGGAAAGCGGCCGTCTCTCTCAACTGTCAAATACCACTACAACCTGAATGGACGCTACTGATACTACCTCTAGTAGCTTGGATTTATACAGCCATACATGTTTGAGCGTGCAAGTTCGTTATTTAATTGTAGACGCGCGTCAGCGCTGAAGTGAGTTGAAACCTTCTGGTCATCAAGGTGAGCGCGGCTCATGGTTGCTTGGCAACGGCAAACACCACGAGAGCACAAGCTCCGGTGCGCTTTAAAAGGAGAGAAAGCGGTACAGCTCGCGTTTCTAGATGCGAATTGTGAACGTTCCATGTTTTTAAATGGTATATATTCTGACACATATTGATGTCTCTGGGCTAAGACCCGGGTATCCATTAACCCTAGAACCGTCCCTGCCTAGTGTAACACCTCGTCTCTTTAAAGCTGTTACTCTGAGGGGTTCAACAGATTTCTGACATGTACTGATTAAAATACTCCTCACAACACAAATAATCTTTAACTTCTATTTTATTCCTCCCACAAGTGTATATATATACCCACACAGGTGCAAAAACCCAACGAATAAAGTATAAGACAATTTAAATGTTCTTTGTCCTTTAACAGTCAATGAGGTGAAATAAACTTATCATTCCATGATCAGCTGAAGTACGAGGATTGAAGAGAGATGAGAATGTTTTAAGATATTTGAGTGCGATGCAATGTTATTAAATCCACAGCGTCGTTGGCGTTCGGCGTGTTGCTGTACTGTGTGCCGCGTTGGATGAACCCACTCGTGGTATTTGCACTACAGCCTGGATCGTCCATGTACACCTCTATCCAGAGGTGATTTAAGATACATATGATCAATGACCGAAGAAGAAATTAATCATTTGAAGAACAAAACAGGTGTAGACATAGGCAAATAAAGTCCTTGCGATGAGCAGAAACTCAAAGAGTTCTCAACAAATGACTTTAAAAGAGCAAGCTGGTAGCATGAGTTCCACCAAATGGTTTCCCTCTACCAAACGAACTGACTTACTCTATGGTGATTGCACTTATATGCCCGGTTACCTCTAGGCAATAGCGCCCTCCAGCTGCTCCTAGTGGTACTACATGTGACCCAAATACATCACACTATGAAATCAACAAAAATAGAAGAACTAAAGTACAAAAATAAAACCAAGTAACGTTTTGTTCATTACATACCCCTCCCTTTGGTATCAAAATTTGACACATGGCAAATTTTTAAGTTTTGGGTATGGTAACTGTCAACCTGGATAGGATCAGACAACATTGATACCTTATAGTTTACATTTACATTTAATCATTTAGCAGACGCTTTTATCCAAAGCGACGTACAAATGAGGAGAACAATAGAAGCAATCAGACCATCGAGAGAGCAACAGTATACAAGTGTCATGACAAGTCTCAGTTAGTCTAGCACAGTACACGTAGCTAGGATCTTTTTTTTTTTTTTTTTTTTTTTTTTTTTAAATAGAATAGGTAAGTTAGTATTAGTTAGTCAGGTGCTGGCGAAAAAGATGTGTCTTTAGATGTTTTTTTGAAAATGGCTAAAGACTCAGCTGTTCGAATTGAGATCGGGAGGTCATTCCACCAGCTGGGCACAGTCCAGGAAAAGGTCCGTGAGAGTGATTTGGTACCTCTTTGGGATGGCACCACAAGACGTCGTTCACTTTCAGAACGCAAGCTTCTGGAGGGCACATAAGTTTGAACCAGCGAGTTTAGGTATATTGGTGCAGTGGCAGTTGTGGTCTTGTAGGCAAACATCAGTACCTTGAATTTGATGCGAGCGGCTATTGGTAGCCAGTGTAACCTGATGAAGAGAGGGGTAACGTGAGCTTTTTTGGCTCATTAAAGACCACTCTGGCTGCTGCATTCTGGATCAGTTGCAGAGGCTTGATAGTACATGCGGGAAGGCCCGCCAAGAGAGCATTACAATAGTCCAGTCTGGAGAGAACAAGAGCTTGGACAAGGAGTTGTGCAGCTTGCTCTTGCAGGAAGGGCCTAATCTTCCTAATGTTGTATAAGGCAAATCTGCAGGACCGGGCCGTTGTAGCAATATGGTCTGTGAAGCTTAACTGATCATCGATCACAACTCCAAGGTTCCTGGCAGTCCTGGAAGGAGTTATGGTTGATGAACCCAGCTGTATAGAGAAGTTGTGGTGAAGTGATGGGTTGGCAGAGAACACGAGCAGTTCTGTCTTAGCAAGATTGAGCTGAAGGTGATGGTCCATCATCCAGCTAGAAATGTCACTTTTTACTGTTTTCACAGTTTACTGGACCTAGCTTTTTGACTACTCTAGCTGGCCCTCGCCATTTTGGGGAAATTTTAGCCATGAAACCATCATCTGCACGAGATGAGAGGATGAGTACGCACCCAAACTATATCACCCTCCTGGAAGTCTTGGGTTCTTCTCTTGAGGTTGTAATACTTTTTCTGTTTAGTTTGTGCTTTCTCAACATTTTCTCTGACAGTTTCGTACAGTAACTTCTGGCGATCAATGGTATTGTAGCTTGGTTGATCTGGATCGGGCGGATACTGTAGAGCTCTTTGTAGTGGTCCTTTCAACTGGCATCCAAGGGCTATTTCAGCGGGTGAAAATCCTGTGCTTTCATGCCATGCTGTATTCAAAGCAAATCTAAATTCACAGATCCATTGATCCCAAGTACGGTGATTATTGTCAACATAGGATGCAATCATGGTTTTTAGATTTCGATTGATGCGTTCAGTCAGGTTTGATTGTGGATGATATGCAGTTGTGAGTTTTTGGGTTACCTGCCACTGCTTGCATAACTGATCCAGAAGATTCGAGGTAAATTGAGTGCCTCTATCAGAAACAATGAAGGCTGGAGTTCCCCACCTTGTGAATATCTCTTCGATGAGAATACGAACGATGGAAGTAGATTTAGCTGATCTCATGGGGAAGACCTCTACCCACTTAGAGAAATAGTCTACCACAACTAGAAGATATTCATTTTGACGGGTACTCCGTGGGAACGGTCCCATAATGTCCATACCGAGCATGTATCCAGGCTCAACGATGGGCACGCTTTGCAGACCTCCTGCTGGCTTGAGGTTTGTGGGCTTATGCTGCTGACATTTTTCACAGTGTTTGCAGTGTTGCCATATGTCAGTACGTATGGATGGCCAATAAGAAAATTCTAGAAGTCTCATTAAAGTTTTAAATTTGCTTAAATGTCCACTGAGGGGGCTGTCATGGGCATAAATTAAAAAAAACTTCCTTCAAACTAGCAGGTACTACAATCTGGAATCTCCGACCTCCTTTAGAGACTGGAACACTCCTGAATAAAACATCATTTTTAAAGACATAGTGAGTTCTCATTAGATCAGTGGTATTTAGATGTTTGGCTTTTACCATGATTTCTTGGCACTCTGTATCTTTACTCTGCTCAAAAGCAATCTGAAACAAATCCGTTGGCAGGTCACAGGTGATGGGATTAAAAACTTGTTTTGCTGGTGTGTGCATCATCATGGCCGTTGGTTCAGCTGCATATCTCCGTGACAAGACATCAGGTACCACATTACATTGTCCCTTTCTGTAACGAACTGTGAAGTGATAGCCTTGAAGTCTGATAGTCCACCTTTCCAATCTAGACGAAGGTTTTGGGTGCTGGAAAAGCCAAACCAAAGAGGCATGGTCAGTGATAACCTCAAATGCTCTACCTTCAAGGTAATGATGCCACTTTTCCACCGCCCAGACTACCGCTAGACATTCCTTCTCAGATGCCGAATACGATCTCTCAGCACCTCTCAGCAATCTGGATGCATAAGCTATTACTTTCTCTTGTCCATCCACTTCCTGTGTCAACACTGCTCCTAGACCAACATCGCTAGCGTCTGTTTGTACTTTAAAAGAAGCATCAAAATTGGGTGCATTGAATACAGGGGCTTTGGTCAGATCATCTTTGATGAGTTCAAATGATCTCTGGCACTCGTCTGTCCACACCCACTTAGCTACTTTTTTCTTGAGTGCATGTAAGGGTGCTGCTTTAGTGGAGAAATCTGAAATGAACCGGTGGTACCAAGCTGCAAGGCCTAGGAACCGCTGTAATTGTTTTAGGGAAGTTGGTGTTGGGAAGGATTTGACCGCATCAACCTTGTCAGAATTCACTTTGACTCCATCAGCAGTGATTGTGTGACCCAAGTAGTCCAGTGATGCACATATGAATTTGCATTTCTTGAGATTGAGAGTGAGACCAGCAGTGTGCAGACTGTTGAATACTTGTCTGAGATGTTGCAGATGGGTTTGGATGTCTGGTGAGTATACAATGATGTCGTCTATGTATACCATACAACACTTGTTCTTGTGCTCTCTGAGAACTTGTTCCATCAAACGTTGGAAGGAAGCAGCGGCATTTTTGAGGCCAAAGGGAAGACACAAAAATTCATATAACCCAGATGCAGTTATGAATGCAGTCTTCTCCACACTAGCAGGATCCATCTCCACTTGCCAATAGCCACTCTTCAAATCTAAAGTGCTAAACACCTTAGCTCCTTGCAGAGAATCCAGTATATCTGTAATCTGGGGCATCGGATATGCATCGAGGTGAGTTTTAGAATTGAGACCACGATAATCAATGCACAACCGAGATCCACCGTCCTTTTTATCAACTACCACAACAGGTGAGGCCCATGGTGAAGTAGAAGGTCTGATGATTTTTTGTTCAAGTAATTCTTTGATTTGTCCTTCAATAAACTCATTCTTTACTCTTGAGACTCGATAAGGTCTCTTTCTCAAGGGAAGATCATCAACTGTTTTGATTTCATGTTTGATGCAATCAGTACGTCCTAGCTTGTGAGTGCACACTGATGACCAGTCATACAAGAGAGATTTCAACTGGTTCATTACCCTGAGCGAGGCATGAGAATTTTCCACAGCTTGATCAATGAGCTTCATGTCTTCCTTATTGTGGATCAAATCAACACCACCTTGTGCAGCATAAAACTGGATGGCAGCGTTCTCGTGCAGTTCATTAAAACAAATAGGGTGACTGGTGTTGGCATCAGGCAAGTAAATACGTGAAGAACTAAAATCAATGGTTACTTTGGCTTCCTTTAGAAAATCCAATCCCAGGATGACAGGAACAGCCAAGTCTTCATCATTCATCACGTAGAATGTGACTGCAAGCTTCACTCCATATACTTCACACTCCCAGAGAACCTTTCCCTGAGTTCGCTGCCTTTGACCATTAGCGAGCATAAAAGTTTGACTACTTTTGGTCAGATGCTCTTCATTTCTTCTCAACCTCTGCCACACTTTCTGTTGAAGCAAAGAGAAGGTGCTTCCTGTGTCAATTACAGCATTAAAGTAAGAGTGATTTAAAATTATTGGGGTTTGCAACACATTGTTATATTGGGAGTCAGTGGCTGGATCAACGAACATGAGGTGGTTTTGCTGCCCTCTTCCACTGGAAGATTTCTTCCTCTGTTCCTCATCTTTTCCTTGATTCCATCATTTTTTATTTTCCACCCAATCCTTTTCTATCTGAGTACCGAGACGGACCAGATCATCAACAGTCTTTACAGTTCCCCTTAACAGTGAAGCCAATCGAGGACTGCAGTTTCTTAAGGTCGCTTGAACAATCTCAGCTTCAGCCATTTTAGGATGATTCTTCAGGCACAGCGCTCTGTAATTAAAAGCAAAGTCTCTAATGCTCTCATTAACCCCTTGACGATAATTTGCTAGTTTTTGGGCAGCAACTTCCGTATGATCTTCATTTAAAAATGAGAAGAGAAACTTTTCTTTGAAAGAAGGCCAATCACTAATGTTTTGCTTCTCCGCTCTCCACCAGCTCTTAGCAGTACCTTTCAAACTCACAGATAATGATGCTAACAGCTCTTCAGCATACAGAGGTCTCAGCTCATTATATTCTTCAAATCGATCAATAAAATCCATCGGGTCCTCTAAATCAAGATTACTGAAAGTAGGCAATTCAAGCTTAACTGGAGGATTAGGAGGTGATGAAGAAAGATAAGTTACTTGCTTTGAGCTGTTACGTGAAGCTGGTTCAATCTTGAAAGGAGTTTGAGACATCTTATGAGTAGAAGAACTGGCGTGCACAGGAGTAGACATGAGAGGTTTGAAGGCTTTGAATTGATGTTCTAGTTGTCGGTCTCGTCGCTTTAAGCAATCCACAATACTTTGGGTCATATCGTCGATTCTGGAATGGAATAGCTGCTTAACGTTATCCAACTCTCTTTGCAAACAATAGTTAATTCTGTCTTCACATGCTTTCAACTTTGCACTCATTGTTTCTGTGGTCACAAGGTCACTGACATGATGCTCGAGATCAGCAAGATGCTCCTCAATGCTACACATACGCTGGTCAGCTTCTTCATTGTCAAATTGCAACCTGTCTTCATGAAATTCAAGTGGTGGAGGAGGTGGCGGCAAATCATCGGGTTTAGAATTAAGGTCACCTATCTGATCAGTGAATCTATCCCTCTCTTCCTCAGAGTCTAAATATAACTCACTGAAGGTATCAATGAGATTAGCTACAGGGTCTCTGCGCTGAACGAAAGCTTCATCTAAGAAATCAGCGATGGGTGCATCCTCTTCCATTGCAGATGATGGTTTATAATATTTGTTTGTGAAGAGTGATCAGCACAGTCAAAATTTATTTTTATTAAAAGGGACTCCGTAAAGTTAAATTCGGAGAGTCCCTGTTCGGGCGCCAATCTGTAACACCTCGTCTCTTTAAAGCTGTTACTCTGAGGGGTTCAACAGATTTCTGACATGTACTGATTAAAATACTCCTCACAACACAAATAATCTTTAACTTCTATTTTATTCCTCCCACAAGTGTATATATATACCCACACAGGTGCAAAAACCCAACGAATAAAGTATAAGACAATTTAAATGTTCTTTGTCCTTTAACAGTCAATGAGGTGAAATAAACTTATCATTCCATGATCAGCTGAAGTACGAGGATTGAAGAGAGATGAGAATGTTTTAAGATATTTGAGTGCGATGCAATGTTATTAAATCCACAGCGTCGTTGGCGTTCGGCGTGTTGCTGTACTGTGTGCCGCGTTGGATGAACCCACTCGTGGTATTTGCACTACAGCCTGGATCGTCCATGTACACCTCTATCCAGAGGTGATTTAAGATACATATGATCAATGACCGAAGAAGAAATTAATCATTTGAAGAACAAAACAGGTGTAGACATAGGCAAATAAAGTCCTTGCGATGAGCAGAAACTCAAAGAGTTCTCAACAAATAACTTTAAAAGAGCAAGCTGGTAGCATGAGTTCCACCAAATGGTTTCCCTCTACCAAACGAACTGACTTACTCTATGGTGATTGCACTTATATGCCCGGTTACCTCTAGGCAATAGCGCCCTCCAGCTGCTCCTAGTGGTACTACATGTGACCCAAATACATCACACTATGAAATCAACAAAAATAGAAGAACTAAAGTACAAAAATAAAACCAAGTAACGTTTTGTTCGTTACACTAGAATCTGTATATCTAACATCACAGACATTCAAAAAGACAAACTAAGACCATGAGCTCTCAACATAGTTATTATAGTGTTAGGGGCGGGGCCACGCTCGGTGGCTCCATTGCATCATCATGCCACCGTTTTAGCCCCGCCAAAAAAATCCTGAACACAGAATTGGTGAAAAACAGATTGAGTGTGCTCTCCTGCCTATGGTACTCTTGAATGAGGCAGTCAAGCAAGTAATGGGGTGAGACTGTTACTCCGCACCAGCTGACCACATCACCATACTCCCCAAATAGAGCAGGAGTATTTGTTGCTTTTAGTGCTTCTGTGATGGTCTACTGACCATAAAGTCCACTGTCTCCATCCAGCACATCCTTAACAGTGGACAGGTAAGCCAGGTGTGCACGCTCATACCTGAGGTGGAGAGTTTCATTCAACTGATTGGCCATATCATTGGGAGACTTTGCTGTGCACTGCAACTCATCCATCACAGTCTTGCATATGGCCTTCTTGTCAGAAAAGCTGGCAAAATGATGGAGATGCAGTAGCACTATATTCATCAGGCCGGTCTGGTTTTGAGAGTGTTGCTGGTGGTTTATGCCTCCCTAACACAGAAAAATGTAATGTCATTCTAAAACCCTGTAGTACTGTCCCTTAGTAAATGTGTTAAAGTGCCCCAATTATGGATTTTTGAAAATTACATTTCATGCAGTGTGTAACAGCTCTAAGTGAATGAAAACATCCTGGAAAGTTTTAAATCTGAAAGTGCACCGTATATAAAGTTATTGTCTCTCAAATGAAAGAGTCGACTCTGAATCATTGAAACGAGTCATTTTTAAAACAAATCCTAAGCTGTTTCATGTTGACATCAACAGTTAACATGAAATATTAGCATATTGCCCGCCCACTTGTTGCGTGCGCAGACCTGGGAAAACTTGATTTTCACGTTGGTCTGAATGAAAATGCAAATTCATTCTTTGCCGCTTTTGGAGCATTAAAAATAGTTAAATGAATTCGACCAATCACCGCAGATTAGCGTCACGCAAAGGAGGAGTTTGGAAAATGAATTTTTGAGCGAATCATTTGGGAGTCGTTGAGCAAATAATAATAATAATAATAATAATTCATTACATTTATATAGCGCTTTTCTAGCACTCAAAGCGCTCTACATTGTGAGGGGGAATCTCCTCGTCCACCACCATTGTGCAGCATCCACCTGGATGATGCGACGGCAGCTATAGTGCGCTGAGTGATGAAGCCAATCAGTATATGGGGATGATTAGGAGGCCATGATGGTCAAAGGCCAATAGGCAAATTTGGCCAGGATGCCGAGGTCACACCTCTACTCTTTTCGAAAGACATCCTGGGATTTTTAATGACCACAGAGAGTCAGGACCTCGGTTTAACGTCTCATCCGAAGGACGGTGCTTTTGACAGTATAGTGTCCCCGTCACTATACTGGGGTGTTAGGACCCACACAGACTGCAGGGTGAGCACCCCCTGCTGGCCTCACTAACACCTCTTCCAACAGCAACTTAGTTTTCCCAGGAGGTCTCCCATCCAGGTACTGACCAGGCTCAGCCCTGCTTAGCTTCAGTGGGCAGCAGTCTTGGGCTGCAGGGTGATATGGCTGCTAATAAGGTGAAAATAAATGCATATTATAAGAAAATGAAAGTGTTTTTTGACCTTGCATGCATGTCAACCTGTTGTTGGGGACTCCCAAAACCAAAATATGAACCTTTCATTACCCATAATAGGGGCACTTTAATAAATAGTAATGTAAATTCATGCAAACCCATAGAACACATGTCAAGACTCGTTATAATTTTAGGGGTGTGGAATGTTAATGGGTCTACATACAGTATCATGAGTAGTCTACAGCTTCATGTATCAAATGGGATGCATCATTCTAGTCCAAATTAATACATATTTGTTCTTTTGCTGTACTTCTGCATTTTGAAGATGTACATCTCTTACACTTTAGATCATGTACATCCCAAACCTTTAAAGTATAGCATGCAAAAAACATGCAAAACAAGAACTCTGAACTTACCCTCAATGATGAGATATAAATGCCTTCAATGTTAGTAGAACAACTGAACACAAGAATTAGAACAGGCCTGAACGTGGCCTAACCAACAAACAGCAACAAATCAATGTAGAACTGATAATCCTGATTCATGTCAGAATCATCCCTAGTATGCAGTAGGAATAAGACATTTGACCACTGGGACTCCAACAACTTCTGAACCTGAAAGCATAGTGAAAATAATTTAACATTCAAGCATTTATAACATAAACAGACAGAATGACATATTAAAGCCTTTACTGTTAATACAACAATTTACGGGCATGAGAACAGGCCTGATCATGCCTAATAAACAAACAGTGATTTGTCAGTGTGTTGGATGGATTGATGGATGGATTGATTTCTGATTGATGTCAGAATCATCCCCAGTGTGCAGTCAGAGTTGGACCTTATTGGCCATATTGACTCCCAACAACTTGTGAACCTGAGTGCACAGCACAGAAACAATGTAACATCCCAAACATTTACCAT
>JALXFT010004282.1:0-40001 GCA_023376895.1 Aspiorhynchus laticeps | reverse complement strand
AGATTTCCGTTCTGGTTCTGATACAAGACCGTACCTGGACCTAGGTTGGATGCATCTGTGTGAAGTACGAATGCTTTTGAAAAGTCTGGAAATCTCAATATTGGAGGTTGAACGAGACAATCAATCAGCTTTGACAATGTTTCTTGATGGTACTCTGTCCATTCGATTAGCTTACTGGATGGCACCACATGACTTTTTCTGTTGGTTACTACTCTGCAGTTTATTTTCTTTGTGCTCTCATTTTTCTCATTGCTCTTCAGAAGGTCGTAAAGGGGTTTAGCAATTCGTGAAAAGTCTTTGATGTACTGGCGATAGTAACTCAGTAGACCTAAAATTTTCCGTAGCTCTCCCACAGTGCTTGGTTTTTTCTCTTTAAGTGCTGTTACAGCAAAAGTGCCTGCAGGGTCCATTCTACTGCCTTCTGTGGAAACAATTCGGCCTAAGTGGCGAACCTCATTCTTGAACATATCACACTTTCGTGGTTTCAGCTTTACTCCATGGGCTTGTAAACGTTGCAACACTTTTCTCATCGCTTCAAAATGTCCATCAAATGTCTTGCTGAAAACCAAGATGTCATCCAAGTAAGGCACACAAATTTCATCTCTAAGCCCTTCTAAGCACTCGTCCATGAAATGTTGAAATGCTGCAGGTGCATTCATGAGGCCAAAGGGAATACAAACCCACTCATATAGACCCCATGGTGTACTGAATGCTGTCAATGGTCTGCTCTCTGGAGACATAAAACCTTGATGATAAGCTTTGCCCTGGTCTAATACAGAAAACCAGGCATTACCTCCTAAACTGTCTAGAATGTCTTGTAATCTCGGGATAGGCTGGTGATCAGGTAGTGTCTTCCTATTGAGGTCTCTGTAGTCAATGCACAACCTAAGGCTGCCATCTTTCTTACGAACACATACGATTGGTGAAGAGTAGGGAGAATGGGTTTTTTCTATCCAGCCTTGGCAATTAAGTCATGCAGGTAGTCCTTCATTTCCTGATACAGTGGCTTAGGGACTGAAGTGTACGTGTGGACATCAGGGCCGTATTCATGAAAAATCTTAGTGCTAAGAGTTGCTCCTAGTAACAAAATTCTAAGAAAATTCTTAAAATTAAAGAAAAGATCCTAGTAAAGAAAAAAGTCACTCAGAAAGCATCTTAACCCTTAAAAGAGGTCTTAAGGTCCAAAATTGTTAGGAGTACGGATGAGGACATTTAAGAGGCTTAAGAGTTTCTTTAGCAGCGGAGAAAATGGCCGAAATACTAAGAGCGAGAAGAAATGTGTTGCAGACAATGGATGACAGTGAATTAATAAAACGCTACAGATTAGATCGTGCAGGGATCGTGTTTGTGAGTGATCTTATTAGAGAAAAACTAACATCTCCGACGCAGCGCAGAAATGCCATAGCGCCAGAAATGAAAGTAATCACGACATTAAGATATTTGGCAACTGGGAAAATGCAACTATGCAACAGTGATGATTTGGGTCCGTCACAACCTTCTATAAGCAGAGTGATCACACAGACAATTACAGCACTTTCAGATCCTCTTATTGTTTTGCAGTTCATGGCGTTTCCACTGGACATTCCCACCTTGCAGGCTCAAAAAACAGCATTTATGCATATAGCAGGCTTCCCCGGTGTTGTCAGAGTAATTGATGGAACCTACGTCCGAATTATTGCACCGTCAGAAGACGAGGATGCTTATGTAAATAGAAAAAGGTACCATAGCATAAACGTTCAAGTTGTTTTCAGTGCTGATTATAGGATTTTAGACATTGTTGCGAAATGGCCCGGTGCAACACATGATGCCAGGATACTGGCGGAGAGTGGCCTGAGACATCTGTTTGAAGAACGTCATGTTCCAGCAAATTGCCACTTGTTAGGAGACAATGGTTATCCCTGTAAACCATGGCTCCTCACACCTTACCTCCATCCTGACCAGGGGCCACAGCTAAATTATAACAGGTAACAGTGATAATGTACAATTAATATGTGTAGACTTCAAATTCAGAGAAAAACAAATGTGTTGCAGTATCATATGCTACTGTACTTCCCATAAATAGCCTACCGCTATGTATTGAAAATATCGACTGAATTCTATTCGTTTTTATTAATTCACAGAGCTCACAAAAAAACACGGGCCATAGTTGAGCGAGGTATTGGTCAGCTAAAGAGACACTTTCACATTTTACATGGAGAGGTGCGACTGGCGCCGGGAAAGGTCTGCAAAGTGATAACAGCATGTGCAGTGCTTCATAACATCTGTAAAGCCAGACAAATTGCAGACCCTCCCGCGGACAATCAGACTGATGAAGAGGATGATGAAGAACACCTTCCACAAGGGAGGGATCTGTCCCAAAGTGGGATTCCTTACAGAGCCCAATTTACTCATTTGCATTTCAGGCAAGTTACAGTGAATGCAATATAAAAATCATGACCACACTGAAAAGCCAAAATTTTTGTTAAAAAGATATTATGAAGACACACAAATGCCCATTATTAATTATTTTTTAGTAGCTCAATTTGTAATTTGTAGTACTCCTCCTGTAAATGGAGTACTATTTTCTGCTGCTTTAGGACATCCATCTCCATCTCAAGTTTTTTGTCCATTAGGGATTGTGTTGGAGCAGCTGCAGCAGCAGCAGAAGGCGGGGAATGAGGTGCTTCGGGACGAGGGTAGCCCAGTTGCGATGTTGACGGTCCACATTCCTCGGCTGAAGGCTCGGTACTGCCGAAAGGGGAAAACATTTCATCTGTTATTTAATTCATTTTGAGACCAATTTGTTTTTGTTCTGTTTATAGAATGCCAGATAGAATATGAGAAATGGCCTTATATGTTAAATAAAAATGGATCTTTATATTGTTACTTGGCAGTTCGTTTATTAAAATGACCATTTTTGTAGTTCCACCAGCTGAATCATTGAGCTGTCTGTGCCCTCTTTTAAACTGCTAATGCTGGTTTCTGAGTGACCATAGATGTTGAAAATGGTTTGCGCTACTTGGGCAGCTGTTTAGCAGGTGGTCCACCCCCTAGAACAGTGGTTCTCAAACTGGGGGTCGCGGAATAATTTCAAAGGGTCGCGAGAGGGTTTAAAAAATTAAATGTCATTTTTTTGTGATTATAATAAATATTTTTCAACATTACAAGTAAATGCTACAAATAAATTTTCTGATTTTTAAAGATATTACTGATTAGAGTGTTTTATAAAAAATAATGTTAAATAATTTTTCGCGACTCGAAGATGACATCACTGTGCAGCGACTGGCACGCTATCGCTACAGCGTGCACCTGCACCTGAAAACTGCAACTGCAGAGATGGATAAAGTGTAATTCGCAAATCTAAAAATGTTGACGAAATTGTGGACAGTTTGCTTGAGTCATCTGAACCGTGTACTTCGACTAAGCATAAGAGCAAGACCCCGTCAGACCAAAGTAGGAAACGTTGGAAATATCAGGAAGAATTCATAAAGTATGGATTCACTTGCTCTACTGTCAACAACGTAGATTTTCCTCAATGTGTAATCTGTTCAGAAGTGCTTGCCCATGTAAGTATGAAGCCCGGCAAAATGCAAAAAATATGCACTGCAAGTTGACGAATCTACTGATGTGTCTAATTCTGCTCAGTTGCTGGCGTTCATCAAATACACATTTGATGGAAAACTGCATGAGGATATGCTCTTCTGCTCAGCGCTCGAGGGGACTTGTACAGGCAGTGACATTTTCACCAAACTGGACACCAAAATAAAAGAGATGGAACTTTCATGGGATAATTGTGTTGGTGTATGTACTGATGGTGCTGGTGCAATGGTAGGTAAAAACAAGGGACTCAAGGCAAAGGTTTTAGAAGTGGCTCCTCACGTGAAGTTTACACACTGCATCATACACCGCGAGTCTCTTGCTAGCAAAACACTTGATTCAGAACTTAACAGTGTTTTGAAATGTGCAATCAAAATCGTAAATCACATTAAATCTCGTCCAGTAAACAGCAGACTACTAGCCACACTTTGCAACGAGATGGGCTCACAGCACGAAGCATTGCTGTTTCACACCGAAGTCCGGTGGTTATCACGAGGGAAGGCACTCGGATGTCTTTATGAACTGCGAGAAGAAGTGCACTCATTGTTGAAAGACTCAAAATTGGAATTCGCCCACTGCCTGACAGATCCAGCTTGGTTGTCAAAACTTGCGTATTTGGCATGTATATTCGAAAGGCTTAACATGCTTAATCTGTCATTACAAGGGCCAAACACAAATATCTTGACAATGAATGACAAAGTTGATGCATTTATGAAAAAGCTGGAAAGATGGGCTGAGCGAGTTGAACAAGGAAATGTGGAGATGTTTCCTGAGCTTGAGGAGCATCTGGAGGAGAATGGACTGAGTCTCAGCAGCCTGAAAGAACACATCACTGGTCATCTCCGCAGCCTTTTGGAACAATTCAAGAAGTATTCTTGAATTCCCAAAAGAGACACAACCAGAACTGTATGACTGGATACGGCAACCATTTTCTGAATCTAGGACTCATCTCCCCACAAATCTGGAAGATGCTTTGCTGGAGCTGTCCAGTGATCGAACATTAAAAACTTTATTTTCCAATTCCACACTGCCTGAATTTTGGATCGCAGTAGCAGACGAATACACAGAGTTATCCCGTGCGGCAATGGATGTACTGCTTTCATTTGGATCTACATATTTGTGCGAGCAGTCTTTTTCCGCTGTTACATACATAAAAAATAAATACCGATCACATCTTGATGTTGAAGATGATCTGCGAGTAGCTGTATCCACCATCAGGCCACGAATAAAGCTTTTGTGCTGCCAAAAACAAGTACACCCATCCCATTGAAAGGTAAGCCCAAATTAGTTTGATGTATAGAAAATATAGTTAAAATATTGTGAACAGCTAAAAGAAGTTACGTTTATTTGTTTTGTATGCTTTAGTGGGGGTCGCGAGTTCTTGTCGAACTTACATTAGGGGTCGCTGGCTTAAAATTTTGAGAACCACTGCCCTTGAAAACAGTGCAGTGGACCACATGTTTACATATAATTGTTTGAGATAACTGCCAGCGGTTTAAAAAAAAAAGAAAAAGTGGTAGGCTATAGCACTTACCTGTGCGTGATGACTCCCGCTTGTGTGCTGCAATTTCCCCTCTGGCTTTTGATTGCAACACGTACCAGCGTTTCTCGCAGTCTTCACTGGTGCGCACAACCAGGGGGAATGAAGCGTTAATATTCTGCGCTATAAGCTCCCATGTCTGCTTCTTGCCCCGTGCTGTGACACCCGGCCCGAATTTTCCTTTAAGGATGCCCTTGTGTTCTTCCACTAACTGGGCTAACAGTAAACACTGTTCCTCTGTCCAGTTGGGCTTTCTCATCCTTTTATTTGACTCCATGTTTGCTACGATTATGACAATCTCTACACAGCAGGGTGGTCACACACACATATACATATATATATATATATATATATATATATATATACATATATATATATATATATATATACATATATATACATATATATATATATACATATATATATATATATATATATATATACATATATATATATATATACAGCTGTATAAAAAATATGCATATGTATTTACATAGTACTTGAGAGAGGCAATATGTAATGAATTAAACGCATGAATTACAGAACACAGGTAATAATTCCTGTGTTAGCTGTTTATGAGGTCCAGCTCAGTTCGATTCTCATGAAAAAATAATTAAAAAAAACTCATTGTTCAGCTTAAGAGAGTTCCGTGTCCATTCATTTCCATTCAAAAACTGTAACTGCTAAGCAAGCCAGTGGCAACCGTGGCAAGGAACCCGAACTCCATAAACCATTGGGAGAAACCAGGCTCAGTTGGCTTTTAATGCTGCTAAGAGGGCCAACAGCCAATTACATGCTGCAGGGTTTCAGAAATGCAGGTATGGGATCATTTTCCTGCCAAAAGTATTGCAGTCATGGATAAAAAAATAACAAGCGTGAAAACAAAATTTAAAAACGCAAGTAAAAATATATTGCACAAGATTTAAAAATGAAAGCAAAGTTTTCAGAATAGAAAAGGCAGGCGTACAGCAGTGACAGACAGACACATATAACAGTGTCCTGTACGGAAATATGTTTCCCAGCTGACAGGAATCCATTTTCACCTGTACAAGTGAACAGAACACTGAGCATCGGCAGCTAATGAGGCGCACTGGAGTGACGTCACCGCCCCTCTTCGACTGATTGGCTGAGGAGGAGCTGTCAATCTAGAACTAGTGGACCAATGAAGACGCTGGAGCCCGCGCTGATTTACATGAAACTCTAACCGCAACATTTGGGAAAGCAAGCGCAGAACATGGAAACAAGCAAGAAGGGAAAAACAGCATAAGCATACAAAAAATAAAAACATGAGCAGAAAATTTATGAGAGCAGAGAAAACTGAGAAATATAACCAAGGAAAACATGTTTTTGTGCGAAAGTCAGATAATTTTGCATTAATATTTAAATATGTGCAATATGATTTTAAATGTGTTTAAAGTTTTGATTCATGCTTATTAGTTTTAAAAATGCGTTATTTTTTTATTTACGCTTATTATTTTTCGATTCGTGACCATTGCTTGCTATTCTGAAAACTTTGCTTTCATTTTTAAATCTTGTGCAATATATTTTTACTTGCGTTTTTAAATTTTGTTTTCACGCTTGTTATTTTTTTTATCCATGACTGCAATACTTTTGGCGGGAAAATGATCCCATATGCAGGCATCAACTCTCTAAATTACAAAGATTGACATAGTAATAGCTATAGCATGGGAAAAAATGTCAAGATATATTAAGCAATGTAAATGGAGACTAATAAAATAATAGAAAAATATATTAATTTTTGAAATTTGTATTAATACCATCTGTTATTCTGGTTCAGGCAACCGTGATATGAATAGACAAATACATTGGAATAAAATTTTTCTACAGGTGATTTTATTCAATATTTTTTACTAATCCACCAAATGATAATTTCTTCTGTGTATAGTTTTATAAGTTAACTGTAGTTAACTATAGTCAAAGAAAAAAAAACTTGGCATTAAGCTGATTTGAATGATTTTAATAATAATTCAGTTTTTAGAGAAAAAAAACCGAATTATTATTAAAATCCAAATTATATTAGCGATCTCTTAGGGTCTCACACACCGGCTAGGTCACTTAGATCGGTAAATCAGTTGTTGTTGACTGTCCCTCATTTCAAAAAGAAGTCAAATAGGTGACCGCGCATTCTCAGTAGTAGGTCCACAATTATGGAACGGTCTTCCCCGCAGGCTCCATCTATAGAGGTTTTTAGGTCCCAGTTGAAGACACATTTTAGTCTGGCCTTTGAAGTAGGGAAAGTTTGATTTGGGAACCTTTTATAAATGTTTGTTTTACTCGTGTGTAAGTTGTGTGTGTGTGTATTTTAATTTTATACTTAATTTTTGTGAAGCACTTTGGGCAACAAAGTTGCATTTAAATGTGCTATATAAATAAATTAAGTTGAAGTTATTAGTACTGTATTAATGGCATTATAGCCTTAATTATTAGCTAATTCTAGTCAATAAAGCTAGCTTATTGCTTACTAGCTTATTGATCAGTTAACTTCAATCACAGATGGTCAATCACAGAAATATATTAACACCACTACAAAAAAAGAATATATGGCTTAAGTTGTAAATAATGGCTAAAATGTGTTTACAGTACATTGTTAAATATTAATTAGTACCTTATTTTTTTGTTTATTTATAGCTTAAATGTGTCTTTAAAATGTGTAATAAATGGTAAATAATGGCTAATATGCACTTACTATATGTTCAGATAATAGGCAAGGCAAGGCAAGGCAAGTTTATTTATATAGCACATTTCATACACAGTGGTAATTCAAAGTGCTTTACATAAAAGAAAGTGAAATAGTCATTCACAGCAATAAAAACAAGGAATTAAAAATAATAAAAACAAGGAATTTTAAAAAGTTATAGAAATTGATTTAAAATGAAATTTAAAACAGTTAAATAGAATATGATTATACATAAAATGCAGTGCAGTCAGTTCGGACGTAGCACAGTGTTCATTCAACAAATGCACAGCTAAACAGATGAGTTTTCAGTCTGGATTTAAATGTGGCTAATGTTTTAGCACATCTGATCTCTTCTGGAAGCTGGTTCCAGCTGCGGGCGGCATAATAGCTAAAAGCGGACTCCCCTTGTTTTGTGTGAACCCTTGGTATTTCTAACTGACTCGATCCTAATGATCTGAGTGGTCTGTTAGGTTTATATTCAGTGAGCATATCTGCAATGTATTTAGGTCCTAGGCCATTGAGTGACTTATAAACGAGTAAAAGTACTTTAAAATCAATCCTAAATGTAACTGGAAGCCAGTGTAAGGACCTGAGGACTGGTGTGATATGTTCAGATTTTCTGGTTCTAGTCAGAATCCTGGCAGCAGCGTTCTGGATGAGCTGCAGCTGTCTAATGGTCTTCTTTGGAAGGCCGGTGAGGAGACCATTACAATAATCCACCCTGCTGGTGATAAAGGCATGAACAAGTTTCTCCAAGTCGTGACTGGAAACAAAACATCTAATTCTTGCAATGTTTTTGAGATGATAGTATGCTGATTTAGTTACTGCTTTGACATGACTACTAAAACTAAGGTCTGTCTCCAGAATCACCCCAAGATTTCTGACTTGATTTTTAGTTGTTTGACCCCTAGAGTCAAGGTATGCATTCACCTTGAGAACTTCATCTTTGTTTCCAAATGCAATGACTTCAGTTTTCTCCTTGTTTAGCTGAAGAAAGTTTTGGCACATCCAACTGTTAATATCATCAATGCATTGGCAGAGGGAGTCAATGGGGCTGTAGTCATTTGGAGATAAGGCCAGGTAGATCTGGGTATCATCAGCATAGCTGTGATAGGCCATTTGGTTTTTCCTCATTATCTGACTTAGTGGGAGCATATATAGGCTAAACAAGAGCGGTGCAAGAATTGAGCCTTGTGGGACTCCGCATGTCATGGACGTCCACTTAGACTTATGCTCTCCTATACTCACATAATAACCTCTCCCTTCTAAGTATGACCTGAACCATTTAAGTGCCAACCCAGAAAGCCCGACCCAGTTTTCCAGTCTCTCTAGAAGTATGTTATGATCGACCGTGTCAAACGCAGCACTAAGATCTAGCAGTACCAGCACTGATATTTTGCCAGAATCAGAATTAAAGCGAATATCATTTATTATCTTAATGAGTGCTGTCTCTGTACTGTGATGCACACGGAAACCAAATTGAAAATTATCCAGGTATTCATTTGAGTTTAAGTAGTTGTTCAGCTGATTAAAAACTATCTTTTCAATAATCTTACCTATGAAAGGAAGATTTGATATTGGTCTATAGTTGCTCAACATGGTGCTATCAAGATTGTGCTTTTTCAGAAGGGGCTTAACAACTGCAGTTTTCAGGGAGTTTGGAAAAGTTCCAGAAAGAAGTGAGGTGTTCACCACTTCCAAGAGATCTACTTCCAAACTGTTAAGCACACTTTTGAAAAAAGATGTAGGAAGTGTGTCGAGATAGCAGGTTGACGATTTAAGATGCTGTACTATTTCTTCCAAAATTTTGCTATCAATTGTTTCAAAAACAGACATAGTCACTTCTTTTTGAGATTGCTGTCGAATCTGTGTGACCTCTGTATTACAGGAAGATGTGCCATATTCATAATAGGGGTGTAACGGTACACAAACATTACTGTTCAGTACGTACGTCAGTTTTGACGTCTTGGTTCGGTTTGGTCTTAGTACAGCAGGAGGAATAAGTACTAAACATAATTTTTAATTAATTAATACATTTTTAATAAAGTGTTTCACTGAACAAATTGCTCTTTCTTTAAATAAATTAAATTATAAATAAAATTGTTTAAATCTACCTCAAAATCATATAGGCCTAAAAATCTACCCTCAGCTTCTGCTCTAAACTATAGGTAGCCCTTTTACATTACTATAAGGTTACAGTTAACCTGTTAGCCAGCACCCCCCATTTTGGGCCTCACAGGTGAAAATGACCTACCTAAATTAAAATGGTAACAGTTCCTGACAAAGTGTGCTACACACACAATTTAGATATCTTTGGAAAGAAGACACTCTAGGCTTTACTATCCATCATTCAGAGTTGATAATGCTCAAAAAGATAAAAAGTTATAGACACTGACGTGCCTTGAAAAATGTTTTTCCACACTGAATGTTTTTTTTATTTCAGAAACAAATACATGAAATAAGTCCTGTAGCAATCCAGAAAAGTAATGGGCTGAAAGCCACGTGTCTTATGAGTTTATATTTCAAATTTGAAGAAGATACCATGAAAAATGAGATTCCTGGAATCTTTTTTCTGAGAATATTTCTAGACCCCCCGTTTGAAGAAAAATAAATCACCAAATGTATTGCAGAATTATACAAACTATTTTAGTCATTATACATATTCCTGCATAGTTTTTCAATTGTAAAATAATAGACAGAATTTTAGACATCATATAAGTGATTTATTTGAGCACTAAAAAAAATACAAAAATAATTATTTGAGTAATAAAAAAGAAAAAAAAATTGCTTTGTATGTAATACAACCCCAAATCAAAAAAAAGTTGGGACAGTATGGAAAACGCAAATAAAAAAAGAAAGTAGTGATTTCTAAATTTACTTTGACTTGTATTTCATTGCAGACAATATGAACACAAACTATTTCATGTTTTGTCTGGTCAACTTCATGTCATTTGTAAATATACATCCTTTCCTGTCATTCAGACCTGCAACACATTCCAAAAAAAGTTGGGATCACCTCTATTGCATTTAATCATGTTCTATAGCTGGGGTGTCAGAGACCCTGAACAGCTCACCTAAAATATTTTTTGCAACTATACTCACGTCAATTATTAATTATAATCACACTCTTGTATATTTTCTATTATTGATCAACATGTGAATCCGTTGTGCATAACAAGAGTTGGCACAGATTAAAAACTTTTTCAAACCATCCATTGCTCCGTGATGTTTCTTTAGATATGGTGAAGAAACTAAGTCTGACCACAAGATGCCGCTAATGCGCACTGTGTTAAAAGCTTTGAATAATTAACGGTTTTCAGCACAATTTGACGAAAGTCTCAAACGGTTCAGAAAGCCTCGGTTTCCCATCACTACAATTAACAACAGAGCCTTAACTTTAATTTAATTACTATTTATTTTTAACTATAATAATCAACACTCAAATTGAAAAAAAAATTATGCAAACATGTAAATTGCACTCAGTGCAGTTGTTAAATTAACTTAAATTATAGGCTACAATTTCTATTTGTTGTTGAAATATAATCATTTACACAGTGGCTGTCATAACTTGTTTCATAAAAGATTTATTTAAATATACATTAAAAGTGTCACGGAATGATCCAAAACAAGAAGATCCAAATGCAGCATTTATTGAAGAGTCCAAAAACAAACAGAGAAATCCACATTAGGGCAAAAACAGAGCAACAGAAAACAATAACCCAGCAACCAAAGACAAAGAAAACCGGGCTTATATGTGGATGAGACACAGCTGACTGTAATGAGACTAGATATTCAAAGCAAAGGGTGATGGGAACTGAAGTCCAGAGAAACAAACAAAACTAAGCAGTGTGCCCTCTGGTGGCTATACATGGACACAGCAACTAGACACTGTGACATTACCCCGCCCCCCTCTAAGGAGCAGATTTCAGATGCTCCACAAAAAGTCAATGAAATCCATGAGGGAGGCGGAACGGAGGCTGACCAGGGGGAGGGATGGCGGGCCAGGTCCATGTAGTGAAAGTTCTAGAAACAGAGGTAGGCCAGTGGACCAGGACGGAGCCAGAAAGGCAGGAGGCCAGGGCAGGGCCGGCAGAGCAGGCGGCCAGGGCGGGACAGACCAGCAAGGCTCTGGCCAAACAACAACCCCGGCGGGCGACCAGGGCAAAGCCAGGAGCTTGACAAACAGAAAGGTTAGTAACAGCCTTGATGGCTGTCACAGGACAGGCAGACAGTTCAGCAATGGTCTCCTTGACTGAAACAGGGCAAAGCAGACACGAGAGGCTCCACAGCAGAAACCACCACCTCGAGAGGAACTAAAGCTGACTCAGTAGTGGACTCTTGGACTGGAACGAGCTCAGGAGTGAACTCATATACTTGAGTAAGCTCTGTAATGTATGCGTAGACTGAAACAAACTCTGGAATGAATTTGTAGACTTGAGTGGGCTCTAGAGTGAACTCGGACTTGAGTGGGTTCCGGAGTGAACCCATTGACTTGAGTGGGTTCTGGAGGGGATTTTGGAGTGGACTCTGAGGTCTCCCGGACTGGAGCGGGCTCAGGAGTGGACTCTGAAGACTCCTGGACTAGAGTGGGCTCTGGAGTGGACTCTGAAGGCTCCTGGACTGGAGCGGGCTCAAAAGTGGACTCTGAATGCTTCTGGGCTGGAGCGGGCTCTGGCGTGGACTCTGAATGCTGCCATGCACGCAGAATAGCTCAGAGGCCAAAAGCAAAGACGGCCTTCTTGATTATGGCAGCAGCAGTAAAATTGGGCAGTTCTGTGGTGACCTCTGAGACCACCAGAGTCGGGTTCTCCAGGACCACCAGACTCGGGACCACCGGAGTTGGGTCCTCCAGGACCACCGGAATTGGGTTCTCCAGGATCACCAGACTTGGAACCACCGGAGTCGCGTCCTCCTGGTCCACCGGACTGGGAACCACTGGAGTCAGGTCCTCCAGGACCACCAGACTGGGAACCACTGGAGTCGGGTCCTCCAGGACCACCAAACTCGGGTCCTCCAGGACCACCGGACTTGGGTCAGACTCATAGACTAGAGCGAGTTCTGGTGCAGATTCAAGGATTGGAGTAGGCTCCGAGAGAACTGGAGTGGACCTTGCTGCCCTCCTCCTTCTCGACCTTCGCTTGTTAGACTGAGACAGTGAAGATTTGCTATCTACTGGAGCGGGCTCGGACATCTCCGGGGGCACTGCAATGGACTCAGACCGACATTACATTCCTAAATTACAGTAACAAAGATAATGAAACTCCAAAAGTCGAGAGTCTTGAGTCCCTTCATCTCCAGAAGAGGCAAGGGGTTGTCTAAGCAATCATTAAAAATCTTGCTAAACTCGGACTCACAAAGTTCCAGTCCTACCGCCAGGAGGTCTGATCAAAACCTCCCTACTTCCATGCCCTGTTGGTGAAGATCTGCCAACATCTGGAGCAGAGCCTTCCGCTCCCTCTTCAAAGCAGGAGGAAGAATACGAATTCCCATGGTCCACAATCCAATAAGCCCAGTGTAGCTGCTGGATCTGTTGATGGCTGGTTTATTCTGTCATGGAATGTTCCAAAACAAGAAGATCCAAATGCAGCATTTATTGAAGAGTCCAAAAACAAAACTAAGAAGCGTGCCCTCTGGTGGCTATACATGGGTACACCAACTAGACACTGTGACAAAAAGAGTCACAAGAGAATCACTAAGAGGATAAAGTAAAATATAATGAATATATAGCCTAGCTCTAATATTTTGCGAAATGCTCTTGTCTAAACTTTATTTCTCAGGTGAACTAACGAGCTGTGGTCACTGATGACTTGTCTGAGGTAAATGAAATGCTATGTGACATGTTGTCTACAAGCCGTTTTAATCGCATCTTTCCACGAGTGAAACACTGATTGTGCGATTACATGAGGCATGAGATGTTAATTCATGTTTATTTAGCATAAAAACTAGTAGTAAAGAGAGGAAGGTATGATTGCGCTCCGTGGTGCCATCAGAACTGAGGCGTTTATACAACAATCTGTCGTGCCTCATCAAATAGCATCAAAACAACATTTATTGTCTGAATTTCCTGAAAAATATTGAATGATTTGTTCGGTACATGTGCGTACAGGGCCGGTTCTAGACATTAGTAGGCCCTAGTCAAAAATTAATGTTGGAGGGCCCCCACCCGCAATAAAAAGCACTTGAAACAAATATGATTCCTAACCTTTTTATTTATACAACATTTAACTTTAAATTTATACTTATACAGTATTTATACTTATACAGTACAAAAATTTGGAAAATTACCATTTTAAATGTTTTTGAAAGAAGTCTCTTATGCTCATCAAGCCTGGATTTAGCTTATTTGATCAAAAATACAGAAAAAAAATATATTGTGAAATATTACAATTTAAAATAATGATTTTCTATTTTACTATACTTTTACTACTTTAAAATATATATCTGTGATGCAATACTGATTTTTCATCAGCCATTACTCCAGTCTTCAGTGTCATAAATCATTCTAATATGCTGATTTATTATCAATGTTAGAAACAGTGCTTATGTTTATTTTATAACCTAACAATATAAGTCTTTACTATGACTTTTTATCTATTTAACACATCCTTGCTGAATATTACAGTTTTTATTATTTATGTTTTTTTCTTTGTATTTTTGATCAAATAAATGCAGGCTTGATGAGCATAAGAAATTTCTTTCAAAAACATTAAAAATTGTATATGGGTCCAAGCTTTTGACCGGTACTGTATGTACATATTCATCAAACTTTATCTAAGGTAATCTCTTTTTTGTTTGATGAAGATTATTATTTTCAGAGTTGGGTATAATGCGTTACTCAGTAACACTTTACTGTAATCTAATTACTTTTCCTGGTAATGCAGTAAAGTAATTAGTTACATTTTAAATTTATGTAATTTGATTACAGTTACTTATGTCAATAAAATTACGTTACTTAAGTTACAAATGCAGTGTTAAAAAAAATGAAGTAAAAATCATGTTTTGCGTGTCAGTATGCCCTTTAATAAATCCCCGGAGAATGCGAGCTAAAAAGAGAGTCCTACAACATTTAGATGCAATGAAAGGTTGCCTATTATATTTTAAAATGTTGCACTAGACATATTTTAGTCTGGCATTATAGTTTGGGAAAAGTTCAAGAAGTGAATGTGTACAAGTTTATGTCACAGTAACACCAATAAAGTAAAAATAAAGCACTCATCAGAATGAGATCAACCGCTAGATTAAACCGCGTCGGCATCACAATTCAAGGCTTATTTCTCACAGCGCGTCTTCTTCCAAAAACGAAAAGTAGCCGAGATGAACTTGAATCTTTCTACAGAGGTGACTGAGCGTTTACATGTCCGCGCGTCTCAAGCTTGGTTTCACGTGGATGATTATCTTATAGCGCGCGATGTGCCTGGGATTGATCACATTATAGCTGAGCTCAGACGGGAAAGACTGGATCTCGCGTTGGTTTCATACGATTATTTTATCAGAGAATATTTATTTTCGACACGAGTTATGACTTACTTCATTTAATAATAGACACTTCAAGCTTTCTTTAGGTATACTGTATTTCTCATGTCATTTTCGTGACTCGTTTCAGGAAGATATTCATGTAGAATGCAAAAAGTGCACCCTATTTGTTTTCTTTAGGGTGCTTTCACACCTGGCCCTTTGTTTCGGAACCTGGCGCGTTTCCCCCCTTAGTTCGGTTTGTTTGGGCATATGTGAACACGGCAATCGCGCTTGGATCCACGCCAAAACAATCGGCCCGAGATCGCCTGAACGAGGTGGTCTCGGCTCGATTGAAAACGAACTCTGGAGCGGCTCGGTTGTAGTGAGAAAGCAATCCGATCCAACGGACCAACGAACCAGGCTATATCACACTGTATAATGTGTAATTACGTAAGTTCCGTTAGAAGCAGTGGGTGAGCACGTCTTCACCATTCAAAATCAAAGCGCGCCTTTTCATTTTATAATGCAGTCTTTTAGAGGTGCATTTTAACAATGTTTTGCAGACGAATCCTGGACTCCTGCTCAAAATGATAAATTAATAAATATATTGACAGCTACAAAAAACAAAAAAAACAACAAGCAGCCCTCAAAGCTGTTGTCGTTCCATCCTGATGCACGCACTCTGTGTGTGTGTGTGTGTGTAAGAGAGTTTGTTTGCCTCTCTTTCCAAGTTAATCATTAATTGTCATTCCAGCTCCGCGGAACTTTGACCAATGAGAGGACAGTTTACTCGCACGTGACAATTTTGGTCCGTTTAGAAACTTTGCGGTGTGAAAGCAAACCGCACCAAGAATAAAAAGCAACATTGTAATAATTTTAATCCCCGTTTCGGAATAATGCAATCGATCTACATGTGTGAAAACACCCTTATTTTACAAAACCAAAAAAAAAAAGAAAAGTTTTGTTGATATTGGGAGTGAATCAGGGTATACAAAAAATGGGCCTACTTATGTATTTTTTCAGTCAATATGAAATTAATGAAATAACTATGAGTTTCTCTTTGTAGTGTATTTTTTAGGTTTGATAACTTGAAAAATAAAGTAATTAGTAATCTGATTACTTTTTAAGTGCAGTAATCAGTAATCTAATCAAATTACAATTTTAAAGTAGTAATTAGTAATTTGCAGTGGATCACTTTTTTTAGTAACTTACCCAACACTGATTATTTTGCTGTTTTATTTAATTTAATCACAGTTCCAGAATACCACTTCAGTAAGTGCTTTTATCATTTTTTTCCTAGCATGGGCAGGATTTCCCACTCCCATTTAATCAACATTGATTATATAGTCATATTAATATCAATAATATTATATTATAATATATTAATATTAATAGTATTGCATTGTTACCCTAAATATGACACACAAATCAAGTGGAACAGAAAGACACGATCGCTACTAAGCAGAAAAAAAGTTATTTAGTTAGTTGAAACTGAAATTGTAAATGTTATGTTAGAGCAGTAATCCTAATCATCAGCCGAATTTAGAAGATACACCTGAGATCCTTTATTTGAACCATTAATAAAACATGTTCTAGTGTGTTTGCTTTAAATTTGCGTTGAATACAAATTTCTCTGCTTTTACTTTTGCAGCTATTTTGCTAATCAGCTCCCGGCACGATGTCATTCATTGTACGCGCAAATTCAAAGCATCGCATCTGGGCCCGTCAACGGCGCTCGCGCTCCTTTAAACTCGTAATAAAGCGGTCAATGATCTTTCCAGAAATTACGCTGACCGAAGTTTATATTTAAAATATATTGCAATCACTCCAAAACAGATGACATCAACTCACACACCTGCATTTGGAGCTACTTCTTTGAGTGCCTATTTAGCCTTTTGCATCGCGTAGTTCGCAGCACCTGAAAGATGTGTTCGTTACGCAAACATTCAGAAGGCGGGACCCGCTTTGAAATTCCAACATTAATTGGTTTAATTGCAGATGACTGACAATTCAACTATATCCAGTGAACAATGAGGCTAGTATTTCTGCTCGTCTTGACTGGTGGATTAGCATATTGAAGGATGTTACGGTTATGGAGGCCCCTCCTCAAAGCCAGAGGCCCCCTAGGCAATCGCCTGCTCTGCCTATAGCTAGCGCCGGCCCTGCGTGCGTACCGAACCGAAAGACCCATACCAAAAATTATTTTCGGTATGAATACATGTACCGTTACACCCCATCAGATAATCATTAGTTATGTGCGTGTTCATGCTTAATTGATGCATAATTGTGAACAAGTTAATCATTAATTACCAGTTCCTTTATGCTCAATTAATGCCTTAATAGTGCTTAACTAATGCATTATTCTGAACCTGTTATTAAAGTGTTACCTTTTAATTTGGTAGAAGTTCATTACACAACTTTTGTTAAATGTAATGCAACTCGCTTTAGTAAAATTGTGGTTACTACAGTTATGGTTATTACAGTTTTACTATAGTAAAACCATGGTTAATTTTCATGAGGGATATGACAAGCACTGAGCATGTCTATCTCTGATCTCTATCTCAAAACCAGCCAAAGCATGAAAGCATATCTTAATTTAGCAGTTAATCACGACACACTGAACAATAATCACTCCGGTGTGATTGTACACGTTAAAGAGCTACTTTATTTTCGAAACTCATGTAAACGGCTTCTCTCCAGTGTGAATCTTCATGTGTTTGTTAAGGTTTCCTTTTTGAATGAAACTCTTTCCACATTGTTGGCAGGTGAAAGGTTTCTCTCCAGTGTGAATTCTCATGTGGTCAGCCAGGTGTTGTTTATGTTTAAAACTTTTTCCACATTGAGAACATGTGTAAGGTTTCTCTCCACTGTGAATTTTCATGTGGTTTTTAAGGCTTGATTTACTAATGAAGCTCTTTCCACACAGTTTGCAGGTGTAAGGCTTCACTCCAGTGTGAACTCTCATGTGGTCTTTAAGGTGTCCTTTTTGAGCAAAACTCTTTCCACATTGTTGGCAGGTGAAAGGTTTCTCTCCAGTATGAATTCTCTTGTGGTCATCAAGGTGTTGATTATGTTTAAAACTTTTTCCACATTGAGAACATGTGTAAGGTTTCTCTCCAGTATGAGTTCTAATGTGGTTTTTAAGGTTTGATTTACTAATGAAGCTCTTTCCACACAGTTTGCAGGTGTAAGGCTTCACTCCAGTGTGAACTCTCATGTGGTCTTTAAGGGTTCCTTTTTTAGTGAAACTCTTTCCACATTGTTGGCAGGTGAAAGGTTTCTCTCCAGTATGAATTCTCATGTGGTCATCGAGGTGTTGTTTCTGTTTAAAACTTTTTCCACATTGAGAACATGTGTAAGGTTTCTCTCCACTGTGACTTATCATGTGGTATTTAAAGTTTGATTTACTAATGAAGCTCTTTCCACACTGTTGGCAAATGTAAGGCTTCACTTCAGTGTGAACTCTCATGTGGTCTTCAAGGGTTCCTTTTTTAGTGAATCTCTTTCCACATTGTTGGCAGGTGAAATAACTTCTATTTGCTGTCTTTTGAGCCTTTTCAGTATGTGAGCAACTAAATGATTTTTTTCCAGTCATGAAATCACATTTCTCATGCTGAACATTATCTTCCTTTTTAATGAATTCTTGACTCTCCTTTTTCAGTGTCATCAGGTCTAATGCAAAAAAGACAAATCCAGATTAACAATTTTTAATGGCACAAACAAATGTCAAAACCAACAACATGTAGATCTTATACACACCAAGCTATTAAAGGAGCCATTTAAGTTATTATTCGAAGTGATGATAAAAAAAAGAGCAAAGTTTGTGTAATCTTAGTTGCATATGTTTATATAATGGGTCATGTGATCTCAACATGTCTGTCCACATGATGTAGGGTTGCCACCTGTGCCTTAAAACACGGAATCATCACATATTTAAAGGTAAATTGATGTGTCCCGTATCAAATCAATACGGGACATGATTTGTCCCGTATTGGGACAAATCATTTTTGTATTTTACAAAGGCCAAAGTTGAATCAACAAATAAGTGTTTTGCACTGTTTATAATACTAATAGTAATTATAATGAAATCAATTTCATATGAAGTATTAGAGAAGCCCATTTGCGCGTAATTGCATTTTGGCATATTTGTTAAGATTAAGATTAAGATTATTTTTATTTGTCACATACACAATTATACAGAGACTATATAACCAGCAGTGAAATGTATTCTCTGCATTTAACCCATCCTAAGTGAACACACCCGGAGCAGTGGGCAGCCATGTTACAGCGCCCGGGGAGCAGTTGGGGGTTCGGTGCCTTGCTCAAGGACACCTCAGTCGTGGTATTGAAGGAGGATACTCCCCCCACCAACAATCCCTGCCGGACCTGAGATTCGAACCCACAACCTTCCGCTTACAAGTCCAACTCGCTATCCATTAGGCCACGACTGCCCCATGTTTCCATAGCAACGGAGTCTCCAGATCACACGCCGTTAAAACAGCATGCGCTAAACCTGTGCAGTTTGAACATACAGCGGGGAAAATAAGTATTTGACACATCAGCATTTTTATCAGTAAGGGGATTTCTAAGTGGGCTATTGACACAAAATTTCCACCAGATGTAGCCATCAAGCCAAATATTGAATTCATACAAAGAAATCAGAACATTTAAGTATACAAGTTGAGTCATAATAAATAAAGTAAAATGACACAGGGAATAAGTATTGAACACTTTATTTGATACTTTGTAGAAAAGCCTTTGTTGGTGATTACAGCTTCTAGACGCCTCTTGTATGGAGAGACCAGTCGTCTGCATTGCTCAGGAGTGATTCTGGCCCATTCTTCCACACAAATGGTCTTTAAATCTTGAAGGTTCCTTGGGCCTCTTTTATGAACTTTGATCTTCAGTTCTCTCCATAGATTTTCTATGGGATTTAGGTCAGGTGATTGACTGGGCCATTCAAGCAGCTTGATTTTCTTTCTTTGAAACCACTTCATTGTGTCCTTGGCCTTGTGTTTGGGATCATTGTCTTGCTGAAATGTCCACCCTCTTTTCATTTTCAGCTTTCTGGTAGATGGCAGTAGATTTTTATCCAGAATGTCCCGGTACATTTCTCCATTCATCCTGCCTTCAATAATATGAAGTCTGCCAGTACCCCTTGCTGAAAAGCAGCCCCAAACCATGATGCTTCCACCCCCAAACTTAACTGTTGGTATGGTGTTCTTGGGGTGGTGGGCAGTGCCATTTCTTCTCCAAACATGGTGTGTAGAATGACTGCCAAAAAGTTCAATTTTGCTTTCATCTGACCATACTATATTCTCCCAATAATCCACAGGCTTCTCCAAATGCTCTTTCGCAAACTTTAACCGAGCCTCAACATGCTTTTTGTTCAGCAATGGAGTCTTGCGTGGTGAGCGTGCATTGATGCCATGGCGGTTCAGTGCATTGCTTATAGTTTTCTTTGAAACAACAGTACCTGCTGATGCAAGGTCTTCCTGAAGTTCTGCCCGAGTGGTTCTTGGCTCTTGGAGAACTCTCCTGATTATTCTTTGGACTCCTCGGACAGGGATCTTACGTGGAGCACCTGATCGTGGCCGGTTTATGGTGAACTGATGCTCTTTCCATTTCCGGATAATGGCCCCCACAGTGCTCACAGGAACATTCAGCATTCTGGAAATGCGCCTATAACCATTCCCATCAAAATGCTTTTCAACGATAAGATTACGAAGATCTACAGAGAGTTCTTTGCTTTTACCCATCATGAAGTCTTTCCTGTGTGCCTCCTAGGTAATGAGAAGCCTTTATAGGCCATCAATTAGGACTAAAGCAGCTGATATCAATTAGTACTGATAGGGGGCAGGGGTTCTCTCTCAATACTGACAGATTTCAGGTGATCTCCTTGCTTTCTATGCCATTTTGCACCTTGTTATCTTCATGTGTTCAATACTTATTCCCTGTGTCATTTTACTTTATTTATTATGACTCAACTTGTATACTTAAATGTTCTGATTTCTTTGTATGAATTCAATATTTGGCTTGATGGCTAAATCTGGTGGAAATTTTGTGTCAATAACCCACTTAGAAATCCCCTTACTGATAAAAATGCTGATGTGTCAAATACTTATTTTCCCCGCTGTAAGGCTCTCCAGATGTAAGGCTGAATGGGAAAGTTATCAAAGGGTCTGTCCAGTAACTTAACTTAATGATTAACGACCAGAATCTGTTTAGTTACCCACATTCTTCAAGTATCTTCTTTTGTGTTCAACAGAAGAAAGAACTTTATGCAGATTTACAACAACCTGGGTAACCATACCTTTAAAGTGACATCTGCCTATTTTATTAAAATGTGGACAGTCTGTTAATATAATATTCCATACATTATCAGAGCTTGGTAATCATAACTATTATATTTTTAGACATTAATTATAATCTATTAATTAATCCGTCTAATAATGCTAGACCCTATTTATTAATCAAATATATAATCATATGTCATATAAAAATACTAAATTATTGTTATTTAAAATAACAATATTAATGTGTTCTGTTGCAAGTTTATATACTTGAGCATGTTTTCTAATGGTTTATTGAGCTCCAGGAGTTCCTCACTTATTGAATGGGTGTCCCTTATTTTGCCTCGCTGAAGGTGGCAACCCTAACACGATGTGACCCGCTCCATGTCAAATAAAACATTTTTAATTACAAAACACATGACATTCTTCAAAAATATCATTCATTTCTGTAGAGTTGGGCATTTTAATGAGGATCAAATGAGTGAGTTCAGCTTTGAGAATGAAAACCAACCTGTTTGTTCCTCAGTATCTTCATGTTTGACTCTGAATGTTTCTTCAATCTTCATGTCTTTACTCTCATCTTTAATAAACGCCATCTTTGTTTGTGTCTCAGTATCTTCATGTTTGACTCTGAATGTTTCTTCAATCTTCATGTCTTTACTCTCATCTTTAATAAACACCATCTTTGTTTGTTCCTCAGTATTTTCATTTTTTACTCTGAATGTTTCTTCAATCTTCATGTCTTTACTTTCCTCTTTAATATACACCATCTTTGTTTGTGTCTCATTATCTTCATGTTTGACTCTGAATGATTCTTCAATCTTCATGTCTTCACTCTCCACTTTAATAAGTGCCATCTTTATAACAGTGTGTCATACAGATCTGTAAGAGATTAATCACAGATTCCTTAAGTTATTAACAACACAAATCTTATATAAGCAAGTGTTGAGTGCTCTCAATTCCCTATTAACTACAGAGCATTTGTGATATTTCCAGTTAATAATTAAGTACCTTTATACATAGCCACGGGAACGTATTTTGAGAGGGAGGAGGGGTAATGCGAGTAATGCGAGAAAACTGACATATTATGGCGGATCCAAAAGAGCTACTTTTGTTAAAACTTTCATTTCTTCATTTAATATAAGCGAGTGTCTTTAGACCTTATTTATTAGGGTTACAACACAAGGCTATTGCTTATTCATTTTGTTAATAAAAGTTCAAAGATTAATATAGGTTAATTTGTCATTGTACTATTTTATTGTAGACTATAGACTAGGGATGCGCGGTATACCGATACTGGAAAAATACCGGTATATATTATATTTCAAATGGTACGATATCATAATTTTGCTCAATTCGGTATTTCATACGCTGCTGTTGCGAAGTGCACCTGTAGGTGGCAGTGCTTCCCAAATTGCTGCGCAACCGGTAAATGTGACAACAGAACACGATGGATCAATGAAGGGAATATTTCTGCTAATATGAAGCAGCCGAGTGTCAGGGGTCCGCGGGGATCGAAGGAGCACGGAGACAGGGATATCTTCAAAACGGGGTTTTTAATAACATCAAGGATCACAGGCAGTGAAGACATTCATCCCAAAACCAAGAAGACATATAACAGCAGACAAATCACTAGGGGAGAACTCAGGACTTATAAAGGGACCAACAAAACGAGGAAACAAGATAATACAGGACAGGTGAAAGCAATAAACGGTGATGAAACTAGGACAGGAAATAAACCAAATAAGTACAAATAACGACTTGAGGGCGCTCTGGCGAGGAGCGGGCACTGGGGTGCCCACAGGAGAGCACTTGTGAGGAGCAGGCACTGGAGGGCACTTGCGAGGAGCAGGCTCTGGATGGCACTTGCGAGGAGCAGGCTCTGGAGGGCACTTGCGAGGAGCAGGCTCTGGAGGGCACTTGCGAGGAGCAGGCTCTGGAGGGTACTTGCAAGGCGTGGACACTTGGGGGCGCTCTGGAAGTGCGGAGCTGGACGGGACCAGCGGAGACACAGGAAGGAGCTTGCGAGGAGTGGGCACAGGAGGGCGCTGTCTTGGAGCGGGCACAGGAGTCCAAGACATTCCCTCATAAACAATTAGTACCCCCAAAGGCACGTGAACATCCGCCTTAGGCGGGTCTGGGAGAGCCGCAGGCGGCGGCATAATCTTCGCCACGGGCGGCGGAACCATCTTCGCCTCGGGTGGTGGCATAATCATCACCGCGGTCGGAGGAACCATCTTCGTCGTGGGCGGCGGCACAATCTCCCGCGAACGGCGGGTTTGGGTGAGCCGCGAACGGCGGCGTGATCTCCCGTGAATGGCTGGCCTGGGTGAGCCGCGAACGGCAGCGACGATCTCCTGTACACGGTGGTTCTGGGTAAGCCGCAGTCGGCGACAGGAATTTCCCCGCGAACGGCGGGCTTGGGTGTATCGTGAGTGACGACTTCCATGTCGTGGAGAGGAAGAAAAAAAAAAAAAAAACTGGATAAAAACTGCAAAACAAAACGGGGGAAGGGCGTCACTCACTTAAGGTCTGCTGTTCTGTCAGGGGTCCGCAGGGATCGAAGGAGCACGGAGACAGGGATATCTTCAAAACGGGGTTTTTAATAACATCAAGGATCACAGGCAGTGAAGACATTCAATCCAAAACCAAGAAGACATATAACAGCAGACAAATCACTAGGGGAGAACTCAGGACTTATAAAGGGACCAACAAAACGAGGAAACAAGATAATTAATCACACTGTCAGGAAGCTGTTGATCCACTGACAGACAGAGGTAGGGACGGAGAGCTGTGTCAGTTTATTCTGAAGGGTGTCCGGGATGATGGTGTTAAAAGCAGAGCTGAAGTCTACAAACAGGATCCTCACATAAGTCCCTGGTCTGTCCAGATGCTGCAGGGTGAAGTGCAATCCCATGTTGACTGCATCATCCACAGACCTGTTTGCTCTGTAGGCAAACTGCAGGGGGTCCAGTAAGGGTCCAGTGGAGGCCTTCAGATAAGCCAAAACCAGTCTTTTAAATGATTTCATGACCACAGACGTTAGAGCCACAGGTCTGTAGTCATTAAGTCCAGTAATTTTGGGTTTCTTTGGGACAGGGATGATGGTGGAGCGTTTGAAGCATGAGGGGACTTCGCACAGCTCCAGTGATCTGTTGAAAATCTGTGTGAAAATGGGGGCTAGCTGGTCAGCACAGGATTTAAGGCAGGCTGGTGACACACCGTCTGGGCCTGGAGCTTTCCTTCTTTTGTTCTTTATGAAGACCTGCCGCACGTCATCTTCACTTATTTTCAGTGCAGGTGTGGGGGAGAGGGGGGTTGCTGGAGGTGTTAATGGTTGTGTGGAGAGGTGTTCAGGGCGGGTGTGGGGTGTTTTTTCAAACCTGCAGCAAAAGACATTCAAATCGTCTGCTAATTGTTGATTCTCTACAGTACTGGGGGATGGTGTCATTTTTATGGTATCGTGACAACCCTAGTGTATATATCTCGCACTACCCTTCCTTCGGGCTTCCTTCCATTCCATACAGAAATCAGTTTCATTTCAGAAGGTGCGATGGTGGAGAAATGCTTGTCATCAATGCATCCAACCACAATGAAAATCCTGAAGGAAATTCTGATTATTAGGTTACTTCCAGAGGTCACAGAAAGATGTTATCAAGTGAACGTCATTTATCAGATTAGCCTCATTTAAACCGATTTCTACAACACTGACCTACAGTCCTGTGAAACTCATCTTTGACGATTTTGTGTCCAGGAAAATAATTCTCAGAATGAGTGTGAGAGTGATGCACACTTTCCTTAAAATCTGCATACAGCGGACTTATAATGTGCTCTGCATCTCAGATGTTTTAAAGTGCATTTTTCCTATTTTGCAAATCATCTGCCAATGGAGTAAGAAATTAAAAATACTTTTGTTTCCATTTCATTAAGATTATTTTTCTTACCCTATGGCGGACAATTTTACATGTTTTACGTAAAATGATCTTAAAATGAAAATCCCCCAGGAAACAAGCCTAATATCTTAGACCATTTTTCATATGTAACTGGTTCTACTTCGCCTCGCTCCGAGTGGGATTCGAACCGCGGTCTCCGGCGTGGGAGGCGGACGCTGCGGCGCGGCGGACGCGGATTCTTTAGCTAAACGGCCCTAAACCGTTTCCCATTCATTCTCAATGGTAGTGCTAAACCACTACGGATGCAATATTCTTTCGGCCGCTAGCACTCTCGTGGCGCACTTCCGTGTTTCGGCACCGCGGGAAGTTTGAATTCGCCATATTTATCCCAGCTCGGAGAATGAAAACACACTGTTTTATAAACAATAAAAGAAGAAAACACAGCGGCGATCTGCCTCGGGTGTTTAATTCAACGCATTCTCAGCGCATCTATCAAAGGTAAGATACTTTATGTGACATCAGTTTACGTTTTGTTACTGTTAAACTATAGTTTGTTTACTATAGTTTAGCGTAGGTTGATTTGTTTGCATGCCAAATTATGAATGAACATGGCTGTAATTTACGTTTTTATGTATTGTTTGTCATCATTAACATGTCATCTGTTGATTACAAACTACATTATGAATGGGCCGAACCATTATTTTCATTTTTGTAATGAGATTACATGTTCAGAATTGTTTTCTAAACATGTTTTATGATAGTGACCATAATTTAGCCATGGTGTATTAGTAGTAGAATCAGAACAATAAATCTACCATTATTGTTACTGTATTGAGCATTATATTTGCAGTACAGCCATGAAATTGTAAATAAAAAAAATCAATCTGCCAACAACAGCAGGATTACTAGTTTTACTATAGTAACTTCATGGTTGTAATATATATGTGTGTGTGTGTATTTTTGCTTTTTGTAATAATTTATTATAATTATTTAATTTATTAATTTATTATAATTATTTGTATGTTGTTGTTCTTGTAGAGACCACTGTTTCTACTCTGCTTGTGCCCTTGCTGTCATCTTTTTATGGTACCCTGTCAGATACAGGTAAATATTGGACACATTAACATCATACATAAAAGGGTTTCTGCAGGTTTTTAAGTTTTAAAATGTCTTAAGTTACCTTTACACAAATTAATGGCTTAAGAAATGTTTAAATCAGAACAGAAACATTCATAAAATGATGTCATTAAATGTTGGATGCAAAGCAAAAAGTGAATTAATCTCTTCCTCTTGTTTTCGAATACAACTATCAAACATTTTTCAATCAATATATGTTTATTTCAGATTCAAATGAAAAATGTAATAAAATGAAATGAGTTTGTTCTTAAAACAATAACAAGTATCTGTCAGAGTTATCAAAACTTCCCTTTAAATTAAGGTTACTTTTTTGCCAAATGGCAGATATTAGTTCTTGTTTTAATCACAAAATCACTTCAAACAAGGCTTTGTATTTTATGTCATTTTGTATCTCCAGTAAATGTGTCTTTATTTAAGAATCTTTAGGCATTTGCACTGGAAAACGAGACAAAAATACTGAGGAAGAACATCACTTTTTTTGCAACATGATCTGAAGCTGCAGTAAAAGATATTTTCATATTATAGTGTCTGGAGTTTTTGTAAAAATGAATTAAAAAAATATGAATATCTGTTGAAAGTTGTATTTTCAAACTCTGAAGTTGATACAACTCATTGTATTTCTCTCCAGACATTTACACTCTACAGAACATATTTGTGTTTTTCCTCATTTGTTCCTCAAATTTGATTTACTTGGTCTTAAAAAAGTCTTAATTTTACCTTCATAAAACCTGCAGAAACTCTTGTTTTCTTACACATTAAACTAAATATTCAACTTGTTGCAGACACCACTGCTACACTGTCTGTGCCCTCGCTGTCCTCATATCATTGTTCCCACGTTGAGCCTCAATTATAATTTTCAGAATGCAGAAATTAATTCAATTTTTCCTCTCTTTGTAGGAAGTACATATATGCCGCCTATGCTGGCCTCGCCTGCGACCCGTACTGGACCTGTGAAGACTGGTGGCTGGTGTATGTACTGGATCACAAACGCGGAGCCCATTGATAAACACCATGGGAAGAAGGACATCCTCAGTGGTATGCAGCAATGGTCCACAAAGATCCAAACAGCATGCTCCAATCAACCACAAAACTGCACATTCCACAGTATGTCAAGCACCTGGCCAAACTGCTGAACACCAGTTCTTCATTAAACAACTCCAGAGAAACGTCTTGAAAGTAGGTAGCAAAACAACCAGTGTGCCAGTGGTAACAATGAAGCCACCAGCACCTGCTCTGACCACACTTCTAACTCATGACACCATTGAGATAATTGTATTATGGAGCGGCAGCATCAACCTGAGCAGGAGAAGAAGAAACAAACAAAGACTTGTCTTGCATGTGGACAGCCAAAGATGGTTCCTCTATCCACTTTTTTCTTAATCAGCAAGGCCCTGTCAGGTACTTCTACTGTTCCACAAAGGTTTTTAATGCTTACAGTGATGAAGGACTAACAAACCCCAGAATGCCATTCCAAGACATTATGGAAATGGAGTTCTTTGAGAGAGAACTTGAGGCCACAAAGAAACAGGTGGAGGAGAAAGGACAGAAAAAAACAAAAGGCCTGAAACTGAACACGTTAGTCGCTTGTGCAGATTTTGTAAACTGGAACTGAAGCAGGGTCCAAACAGTCCTCACATACACAGGCTTTCCTGGCGTAGCAGGGAAATATGTTTATTGCCCTCCATTTACCAACCTCAGGGCATTCAGAAAGAGATGACCTGGACAGAGTTTAACGAGTCTGCATTTTACAAGATGGAAAGACAGAAAAAAATAAAATAAATGATATTTCTTGATATTTTACCCCTTAGAAATAGTTCACTCATGTATATACTGTATAAATCATGTTTTTTATGTTATCATGTTTTTATTGTGTTAGTTAGCTAGTATTTTTAGTTATTTTTTACCTAATCAAAATAACCCAACTGCAGTTTGATTGAGATTAATTGGAATGCACAATGAAAAAACATGATTTTTGAAAAGTTATCTGTTTTTGCAAATTAACTCTGCATATATTGTCAGAATTCTATTTTTATTTCTACTTTATTATTTTGGATCGACATTTACAGTATTAATCTTAAAAAGTGCTTAAAACATTTAATAAAAACAACTGAAAATGACAAATTGCTTCATGAGTGCTATGTTCTACTTCATAGGACTTATATTTTATAATAATAATAATAATAATAATTAATAATAATAATATTTTGCAGTTTCTATGGTTTTGGAAACACTTAAGTGATCTTTTAACTTAAGTGTGACATCACTCAATACTTCAATATTACTAAGTTTGAGTTCAATATAAATGCCTCTTATTTACATTTCAAAAGCCATTTAATATAACCATTCATGTTTTTAATATAACCATAGAATGTTATACTACTATTATTTTAATATTAATAATTTATTCATAACACTGCTTTGTAATCCAAAAAGGCAAAAAATGTAAAACACTGTAATGCAGTGTTACATTTTATAATTGTTTCATAAAAAGCACAAAGCTGTGTGAAATAATGGTTTAGACCATTAATGGTAAATAAAAAAAAAAAAATGCATGAAAAAATCTGATTGGCTGTGACATCATTTCCGCTCTTTGGCAAGCTGCTGAAATGCTGCAATCTGATTGGCTGTCAGTGAATTACAACTATCCGTGGCTGGCCGCGGCGGAGGCTAAAGGCCACAGCCTCTAGCGTCAGTCGCTAGAGCACCTCTTTTTGAGATCAGAGGAGTGAGATTTACACGCAACAGCTCTTACTGGCCTACGACAGTTACATATAGAAAATGCATCTTAAGAATTTTTAGATATTTGTACTTGAAATAAAAAAAATACTCGGTAAGAAAAGCAATTTTGCAGCATGAATAAGGTATTTAAACATCGCTTATGCTTTAAAACGGTAGAGGAGACAGAAAGAAACTTACTGAAGAAAACCTGCTCTCGACCAGTTTAGGTTCACAGAGTAAGTTACCACAGTAACTGACTCTGAGTATAAGTTACCTCTCTTTTAGAAACGGGCTTGACTTAAGGCCCCGATATACTTCAAACGAAATCAAAGAACGAACTGATATGACGTCATTTCGAACAGAATCAGGCCGAAACGAAGTTCGTTTTGGCTCCTAAACACCTTTGAGCTACTATTGGTCCGTGGCGGTTACACAATCGGTGGATGTGTTCTGGAACTCCACCTTCTTTGACGTGCAAATTTTCAGTTAACAGACCTCAGTTAACAAAGGTCAGGCAGGAGAACAACATCTCCAAGTCACTAGAAACATAAATACACTGTGTCGGATAGTTGAGCTGCCACAGATACATCTGCACCTGTACGATTGCTCGTGGGGAGACTTTAAAGATTCAGAGAAAGCATTTAATTCCTAGAAAGAAATCGCAACGAAGCTTGGTGTCGATGACCCGGAGTTATGCAAAAAGCAACGTAGAGAAACATCAGATGCAAGATTTCCAAAGCCATGAAAAGAATGAAAGGAAAGAGTAAAGATATAATGTAGCAAGAACCAAATACATGCGTTTCAAATAAATGTTACACCATACTGCTGCTGTTCTTTCAATAACCGAATTTAAATGGTATACAATAGGCTAAATAAAATGCCAAAAGAGCATGCAATAATAAACCTTAGTTTTTATCAAATCATGACACCATGTAAAATATAAAAACGTGTAATAATTTATCCAGTTTAATACAAGACCTAGATACACCATCGTTGTTGTGTTTAGGGCGACACATGTTTACATTAATCTACACCCCGCCTCCAGCAGCACAGGGTGTTGTTGTGTTCAAAACAGTACACCGTCGCTCAGCCTTTTCAAACATCTTTTTGCCCCCAAACGAAGAACGAAAACAAACTTCGTTTGAAGTATATCGGGGCCTTTACCCAGCTTTCCCGGGTTTGACAAACCTCCCATCTTGAAACGGAAAACCCAGAGTTTCCCTCATTTCAGGGTTTACATACTTTTACATAGTTTTCACTTAAACTCCTCAGGACCAGGGTTGGGAAACACTGAATAAAAGTAATGGGACAGAAGCAGCAAGAGGCAATAGGTGACAGACTCACCTACAATGTCATTAATTACTCACCATCATGTCGAAAGACCTTTGTTCATCTTCGCAACACAAATTAAGATATTTTTGATCAATTCAGAAAAGCTCTCTGACCCTCCAGAGACGGCAAGATACTACCACGATCAAAGCACAGAAACTTAGCAAAATAGTCCACGTGACATCAGGGGTACCACCGTAATTTTAACATACTATGATTTGGGACACACTAGTTCTATTTTCGAATACTATTTAGGACGGATAGAATGCGAATTGGACGCAGCAAAAGTAATCAGTTGTTTACGCGCGCGCTCTTTCTACTGAACGTAAACGAGTTGTATTGATTTAAACACTTTAAACATCTGAATAAAAGCGCTCACCTTTCTTCAGCCGAATCAGAGACGCGCGAGCGCGGCGCAGCCTTATGACGTCACTTCGCCGGACCAAAATAAAAGTCCCCCACTCGCTTTATTAAACCTTCGAATAACAAACAGGTCATCTTTCCATCGTTAAACACATTATCAATAAATCCAAGCTGCATATAATAAATAAAATAATACTAACAAAAGTATACATTAAAATAATTAACAATAAATCCAAGCAGCATATAATAAACAAAATAATAATAATGCAATTTTAATAATAAAAAAAGTAAACATTAAAATAATACTAAAAACAAATTCTAACACAAAGTAAATTACAATCCATGTATGTTGAGATAATACATACATTACTGTCCTAATTAAATCTCATTCTAACAAATTCATTACATGGGTAAATGTCATTAAAGTGTACTTCTTTGATTTCAGGTAGCAAGGGAAATGAAAGATATCTACTTATAACTTTAATAGTGTCCGCTTTTGAAAACCTCTCCAATAAAACCCAAGAAGGGGAAAATATTATTGTGTAATTAGTGCTCTCAAAACCTTGATATTACATTTAACATCCAATAACTTATAATTGTCAATAAACAAATCAACCAATGTAGGTATTACAGAAGAATATTAAAATATACCGTTAATTAAACTCCTCAAAGCTACAGGAATAGCTTTGACAACTAAAGACAATTGTCTATATGAACAATCATAATTAAATTATCTATAAACGATCATAACTTAATATATTACCATCTTCATCCATTAAATGCATTACATTCCAAACTCGTTTGTCAAACCAGTCTTTATATAAAGATTTCCTCTTATGTAAAATACACCTGTTATTTCATATTATAACATGTGGAGTAAAATTATGCTTGTACAGCATTTTCCAATATAATAACACCTGCACATGAAAATCAGAAAACTTAACTGGGTCAAAGTCACATCTTAAAAGAAAAGAAATTCCTCCAAAATCAATAACATTCAACCCTCCTTCCTCTGTTAACTTAACCGTATCACCTTTTCGAATCAAATGTTGCTTATTAATAAATCAGTTTATTTGCATAATACACTTGTCTGGTCCACTAATGAATATGCTGGGTAAATTCATCTTGATATCCCCTCCATTTTTGTTAATAATATTCTCCCAAAAATTTTCATATTTTTTTTGTAACCAGATATTCATATTTTTTTTTTTTTTTTTGTACAACAGCTATGTGATTTCAATTTTGACTGGAATATTATAAATTAATTTTATTGTGTTATCATGAATAGTCAAAATTTCAAATTTAAATGTCACCCTGAAAAAAAGATACAGCTTTTAAGGCATTTGATATTAGAGTCATTGAAAAATAACGTTGTGTAATCACCATTTAACGGTTTAAACTTTAATTATTCTTATTATACAGTGCTAATAATTCAACAGCGAGTAAGAAAAGAAGCGGGCTGACTGGGTCTCGCTGACATATTCCCCTTGGTCATGGTTCATGGGTCTGTTGTTGGATGTGCGCTGTGTGTTTTGTGTGGTTGTCTGTTGTCAGGAACATCTTTTTTACAGTTGTTTGTAAAAGACAGACAGATTGTACGAGTGGTTGAAGACTGATTTTGGTGTCTCTATGCAAAACAAAGAGATTGATTTTCGGTGCAATAATGTGCTGATTGTAGCAAAGTTTTATAAACACAAATGAAAGTTTCTCCTTGTTTTACAGCATTTAAAAAAATATTTTAGAATTGTATTTCAATCCATAAAACATAAAAGTGACGAGTGCCTTAAAACTCTCTAAACTTATCTCAACATACATGGATTGACTCGTGTGTTTAACAATGGAAAGATGACCATGCCTGTTTGTAATTTGAAGGTTTAATTCCCTACTGTTTCTCAGCCTGTAATCAAGATCTGTGAAGAAGATGTAAGCAAAGTCTTCAGGAGACAGAAGATAAGGAAAGCCAAAGGCCCAGACGGTGTCTCTCCAGCCTGACTCAAAGCCTGTGCTGTTCAGCTATCATCCATCTTCACATTGATCTTCAATAGATCACTGGAGCTGTGTGAAGTCCCCTCCTGCTTCAAACGCTCCACCATCATCCCTGTACCCAAGAAACCAAAAATCACAGGACTTAATGACTACAGACCTGTTGCTTTAACGTCTGTGGAGATGAAGTCATTTGAGAGGCTCGCGTTGGCTCACCTGAAGGACATTACTGGACCCTTGCTGGACCCCCTGCAGTTTGCTTACTGAGCAAACAGGTCTGTGGATGATGCAGTCAACATGGGATTGCACTACATCCTCCAACATCTAGACAAACCAGGGACTTATGCAATGATCCTGTTTGTGTACTTCAGCTCCGCTTTCAACACCATCATCCCGGACACCCTTCAGAATAAACTGACACAGCTCTCCGTCCCCACCTCCATCTGTCAATGGATCACCAGCTTCCTGACAGACAGGCAGCAGCTAGTGAGTCTGGGAAAATTCTCATCCAACACCTGCACCATCAGCACTGGAGCTCCTCAGGGTTGTGTTCTCTCCCCACTGCTCTTCTCCCTCTACACCAACGACTGCACCTCTAAAGACCCCTCTGTCAAACTCCTGAAGTTTGCAGATGATACCACACTCATCGGCCTCATCCAGGACGGTGACGAGTCTGCTTACAGACAGGAGGTTAAGGAGCTGGCTGTCTGGTGCAGTCTAAACAACCTGGAGCTCAACACACTTAAAACTGTGGAGATGATCGTGGACTTCAGGAGAAACCCCCCAGCTCTCCCCCCACTCACTATCATGAACAACTCTGTGAATGCAGTGGAGTCATTCAGGTTCCTGGGAACCACCATCTCTCAGGACCTGAAGTGGGACACTCACATCGACTCCATCGTGAAAAAGGCCCAGCAGAGAATGTACTTTCTTCGTCAACTGAAAAAGTTCAACCTGCCACAGGCGCACATGACACAGTTTTACTCTGCTGTTATTGAGTCGGTTCTGTGCTCTTCTATAACTGTATGGTTTGGGTCAGCCAGCAAATCAGATATAAGAAGACTGCAGTGGACTGTTAGGACAGCAGAAAGGATCATTGGTGTGCACCTGCCCAGCCTTCAGGATTTGTACTACTCCAGAGTGAAGAAACGGGCAGGTAACATCATCACAGACCCCTCTCACCCTGGACACGACCTGTTTGCGCTTCTGCCTTCAGGCAGACGCTACAGACCTCTGTGCACTAGAACATCTAGGCATAAAAACTGTTTTTTCCCCTATGCCATCTCCAGGATAAACAACTAACACAGGAATTATTACCTGTGTTCTGTAATTCTCTAACCCTAATTCTTGCCTGTAATTCATCCCCCATCTCTAATTATTTACTCTCTCTAGTACTATGTAAATATGTATGCATAATTTTCTATACAGCTGTATATATAGAGTAAATAAGGCACAAATCTGTACATAAATCTTCTGTTCCAGATTCAGACACATTATTATTATTATTATTATTATTATTGTTAAGGCTTATTTAAATGTTCTGTTGTCATGTCAGATATGTATGTTTATATGTATGCATGTATGTACCAAGAGCTTCTTAAAAACCACAACAAATTCCTTGTGTGTTTGCACACACTTGGCAAATAAAGCTGATTCTGATTCTGATTATATTAATTTGCTGTCACAAATATGTACATTTATGTGATATACACTTAAATCCACGCCAGCACTCATAATTTTAAAAACTGTCTTTGATATGTAAAAGTGTTTAGGGTACTGCAGGTTTTTGGAAATCTAAGCTGTTCTTGCAGCTTGCTGTTCTAAATAAAAGGATTTGGATGATGACTGGTGATCTTTTACAATCCCAAATCAGAAAAAGTTGGGACAGTATGGAAAACGCAAATAAAAAAAAGAAAGTAGTGATTTCTAAATTTACTTTGACTTGTATTTCATTGCAGACAATATGAACACAAAATATTTCATGTTTTGTCTGGTCAACTTCATGTCATTTGTAAATATACATCCTTTCCTGTCATTCAGACCTGCAACACATTCCAAAAAAAGTTGGGACAGGAGCAATTTAGGGCTAGTAATGAGGTAAATTGGTTAAATAATGATGTGATTTGAAACAGTTGATGTCAACAGGTGATTGTAATTATGATTTGGTACAAAAGCAGCATCCAAGAAAGGTCTAATCCTTTAGGAGCAAAGATGGGCCGAGGATCGCCAGTTTGCCAACAAATACGTGAGAAAATTATTGAAATGTTTAAAAACAATGTTCCTCAAAGAAAGATAGGAAGAGATTTGGATATTTCACCTTCAACAGTGCATAACATAATTAAAAGATTCAAGGAATCTGGAGGAATTTCAGTGCATAAAGGACAAGGGCGCAAGCCTAAGCTGAACAACCGTGATCTCCGATCCTTCAGGCGGCACTGCATCAAGAATCGTCATTCATCTATAAGCGATATCACCACATGGGCTCAGGACTACTTTGGCAAACCTTTGTCAAGTACCACAATATGTAGTTACATCCACAAATGCCAGTTAAAACTGTACGTCGACTTCTCTGGGCTCGGAGGCATCTGGGATGGACCATCACACAGTGGAAACGTGTACTGTGGTCAGATGAATCAGTATTTCAGGTATTTTTTGGGAGGAATGGACGCCGTGTGCTCCGGACCAAAGAAGAAAAGGATCATCCAGACTGTTACCAGCAACAAGTCCAAAAGCCAGGGTCTGTCATGGTATGGGGTTGTGTCAGTGCCCTTGGCAAAGGTAACTTGCACTTCTGTGATGGCACCATTAATGCTGAAAAGTACATAGAGATTTTGGAGCACAATATGCTGCCTTCAAGAAGACATCTTTTCCAGGGACGTCCATGCATATTTCAACAAGACAATGCAAAACCACATTCTGCACACATTACAAAGTCCTGGCTGCGGAGGAAGAGGGTACGGGTACTTGACTGGCCTGCCTGCAGTCCCGACCTGTCTCCAATAGAGAATGTGTGGTGCATTTTGAAGCGCAAAATGCGACAACGAAGACCCCGTACTGTTGCCTACCTTAAGACTTGTTTGCAGGAAGAATGGGACAAAACTACACCTGAAACACTTCATCACTTGGTGTCTTCAGTCCCTAAACGTCTTTTAAGTGTTGTGAAAAGGAATGGCAACATTACAAAGTGGTAAATGCTTTACTGTCCCAACTTTTTTTGGAATGTGTTGCAGGTCTGAATGACAGGAAATTATGTATATTTACAAATGACATGAAGTTGACCAGACAAAACATGAAATATTTTGTGTTCATATTGTCTGCAATGAAATACAAGTCAAAGTAAATTTAGAAATCATTACTTTCTTTTTTTATTTGCGTTTTCCATACTGTCCCAACTTTTTCTGATTTGGGGTTGTACATACTGAAGTATATATTCTGATTGCCAGACATAAACTGATATTGCCACACATGATCATACAGTCTGTAATCACACGCTGACGTGCATCCATACAGATGATGGGCCATATAATCAATAATAGCTGATCATTGATTCACAATGATAGCCGTCATAGAATCGGTAATAAACACGCTGATGTCCGTCCATACAGATGGTAATCATGCAGATACAGCCACATTTCCCACAAAACACACACACATATATGAAAAATGTTGAAGAAAAAAAAAAGAAAAAGAGTTATTTGTGGAAAAAAGCGGTCGCTAAGTTACGCCCCCATCAGATGACAGGAGCGTCACGTGGCGTCACGAGAGAGCGGCAAATTCAAATAAACAATATTCCGCTTATCTGTGACTTTTTTTTTTGGATGGTCTCATTCTGTTTGTAAAACTGTATGCTACAACACAGTGTTGTTTTTTTACCACCAAGAAACTGTTTTTGAGCTTAATTTATTCCATAACGGACACAAACTCCCGAAGAAATGAAATGTAAACAAAGGAATATGCATCCTTATTACAACGTTATTGTTTCATTGGACTAAAAGTGCTCGCTGTGATGTTGTTCTGTGGACCCTTAACTCTCTAACTAAACCGGGATTTCAGCAGTGGACGCATTTGTGGCTCGTTGTTACAATGATAATGGTACATACTGCTTTTTTATTCTGCATGTTTTGATGTGTACTGCTTACACAAATGTAGCAAATACATTCCTTGTAAGCTTTCCATCGAAAAACAGCGATCTGTCATCGATGCTTGAGGCTTAGACCTTCAGAATGATATATAGTTTGTCAAGATTAATTTTGTCCCGTTTCATTTAATCTATTGTAAACAATGACACGTGCAAACAGAGAGCGCTCGGTGCACTGATGGGATGATTGATACCGGGGCTCCGATGCTCCAACGCAGTTTGCAAAGCACTATTGTATCACGCATTGATCCGATGCTTGTATTGAAACGACCAATACCACGTGACTGATGACGTTTGAAGCTTCGAATGTCATGCAGTATCGGAATTTCGGGACAGCTGGTTTGAAAAAAATCAGTGCTTCGCCTGACTCTTGTGTTTGACTTTACATTGATTTGGTTGTGTGTGTGTGTACACTTATTTGGGATTCAGTAAAATAGTTTAGATTAACCTCAACACCAGACAAAAACTGAATGCACATCACACCTCTATTGCATTTAATCATGTTCTATAGCTGGGGTGTCAGAGACCCTGAACAGCTCACATAAAATATTTTTTGCAACTATACTCACGTCAATTATTAATTATAATCACACTCTTGTATATTTTCTATTATTGATCAACATGTGAATCCGTTGTGCATAACACGAGTTGGCACAGATTAAAAACTTTTTCAAACCATCCATTGCTCCGTGATGTTTCTTTAGATATGGTGGAGAAACTAAGTCTGACCACAATATGCCGCTAATGCACACTGTGTTAAAAGCTTTGAATAATTAACGGTTTTCAGCACAATTTGACGAAAGTCTCAAACGGTTCAGAAAGCCTCGGTTTCCCATCACTACAATTAACAACAGAGCCTTAACTTTAATTTAATTACTATTTATTTTTAACTATAATAATAAACACTCAAATTGAAAAAAAATTATGCAAACATGTAAATTGCACTCAGTGCAGTTTTTAAATTAACTTAAATTATAGGCTACAATTTCTATTTGTTGTTGAAATATAATCAATTACACAGTGGCTGTCATAACTTGTTTCATAAAAGATTTATTTAAATATACATTAAAAGTGTCACGGAATGCTCCAAAACAAGAAGATCCAAATGCAGCATTTATTGAAGAGTCCAAAAACAAACAGAGAAATCCACATCAGGGCAAAAACAGAGCAACAGAAAACAATAACCCAGCAACCAAAGACAAAGAAAACCGGGCTTATATGTGGATGAGTTAAGGTAAATGAGACACAGCTGAATGTAATGAGACTGGATAGTCAAAGCAAAGGGTGATGGGAACTGAAGTCCAGAGAAACAAACAAAACTAAGCAGCATGCCCTCTGGTGGCTATACATGGACACAGCAACTAGACACTGTGACATTACCCCGCCCCCCTCTAAGGAGCAGATCAAGGTTCTTTATTATTTGTCACATACACAATCATACAGGGTATTATCAGTAGTGAAATGTAGATTTCAGACTCTCCACAAAAAGTCAATGAAATCCAGGAGGCAGGCGGAACGGAGGCTGACCAGGGGGAGGGATGGCGGGCCAGGTCCATGTAGTGAAAGAGGTCTAGAAACAGAGGTAGGCCAGAGGACCAGGACGGAGCCAGCAAGGCAGGAGGCCAGGGCGGGGCCGGCAGAGCAGGACCAGGGCGGGACCGGAGGGACAGACCAGCAAGGCTCTGGCCAAACAACAACCCCGGCGGGCAACCAGGGCAAAGCCAGGAGCTTGACAAACAGAAAGGTTAGTAACAGCCTTGATGGCTGTAACAGGACAGGCAGACAGTTCAGCAATGGTCTCCTTGACTGAAACAGGGCAAGCAGACAGACAGTTCGACATTCTTGGCCATGACAAGGCAGACTGAGAGTTCAGGAGTGGACACAACCACCCAGAGGGGAGCTGGAGCGGACGCCGCCGCCACGAGAGGCTCCACAGCAGAAACCACCACCTCGAGAGGAACTAAAGCTGACTCAGTAGTGGACTCTTGGACTGGAACGAGCTCAGGAATGAACTCATATACTTGAGTAAGCTCTGTAATGTATGCGTAGACTGAAACAAACTCTGGAATGAATTTGTAGACTTGAGTGGGCTCTAGAGCGAACTCGGACTTGAGAGGGTTCCGGAGTGAACCCATTGACTTCAGTGGGTTCTGGAGGGGATTTGGGAGTGGACTCTGAGGACTCATGGACTGGAGCGGGTTCATGAATGGACTCTGAAGGCTCAGGAGTGGACTATGAAGGCTCCTGGACTGGAGCAGGCTCTGGAATGGACTCTGAAGGCTCCTGGACTGGAGTGGGCTCAGGAGTGGACTCTGAAGGCTCCTGGACTGGAGCGGGCTCTGGCGTGGACTCTGAAGGCTCCCATGCACGCAGAATAGCCCAGAGGCCAAAAGCAAAGACGGCCTTCTTGATTATGGCAGCAGCAGTAAAATTGGGCAGTTCTGTGGCGACCTCTGAGACCACCAGAGTCGGGTCCTCCAGGACCACCAGACTCGGGACCACCAGACTAGGGACCACCAGAGTTGGGTCCTCCAGGACCACTGGACTGGGAACCACCGGAATCGGGTCCTCCAGGACCACAGGACTGGGAACCACTGGAGTCGGGTCCGCCAGGACCACCAAACTCGGGTCCTCCAGGACCACCGGACTTGGGTCAGACTCATAGACTAGAGCGGGTTCTGGTGCAGATTCAAGGATTGGAGCAGGCTCCGAGAGAATTGGAGTGGACCGTGCTGCCCTCCTCCTTCTTGACCTTCGCTTGGTTAGACTGAGACAGTGAAGATTTGCTATCTACTGGAGCGGGCTTGGACATCTCCGGGGGCACTGCAATGGACTCAGACCGACATTACATTCCTAAATTACAGTAACAAAGATAATG
>JALXFT010004283.1:0-120001 GCA_023376895.1 Aspiorhynchus laticeps | reverse complement strand
ATGTGCGTTTAATCATTTAAAGTGTTTAAATCAATACAACTCGTTTAGAGAATTGTATATAAAACTGTGAAATTAATTTGTAAGCCAATGTAACATTGTAATGCTTTATCTAGTGACACTGCAGTCCCTATATAGTGAATAATTTGATCTTAAACGAGTTCAGTCTCTGGCTAGTAACGTTAGTGATGGAGAAACGAATCTTTTCGAAACTCTGAATCAAATGATTCACTAAATGATTCACTAAATGATTCACTAAATGATTCACTGTTTTGAATCATTCGAATCGCCGCACGCTGCTCAAAACCGTGTAAACACAACGAGAACAACACACACTAACGTGTGTAACATTTACAAAACTGCAAATGTTTTCATGAAAGTGGAATCTATTAAATATAATCTACAATTAGAACTAAAAGAACTAGTGTGCTGACTACTGAACTAGGGAGCTGACTACTGAACTAGTGTGCTGACTACTGAACTAGGGAGCTGACTACTGAACTAGTGTGCTGATTACTGAACTAGGGAGCTGACTACTGAACTAGTGTGCTGACTACTGAACTAGTGTGCTGATTACTGAACTAGGGAGCTGACTACTGAACTAGTGTGCTGACTACTGAACTAGTGTGCTGACTCCCTCACTAGTGTGCTGACTAGTGAACTAGTGTGCTGACTACTGAACTAGTGTGCTGACTACTGAACTAGTGTGCTGACTACTGAACTAGTGTGCTGACTACTGAACTAGGGAGCTGACTACTGAACTAGTGTGCTGACTACTTAACTAGTGTGCTGACTACTGAACTAGTGTGCTGACTAGTGTGCTGACTACTGAACTAGTGTGCTGACTACTGAACTAGTGTGCTGACTACTGAACTAGTGTGCTGACTACTGAACTAGGGAGCTGACTACTGAACTAGTGTGCTGACTACTGAACTAGTGTGCTGACTACTGAACTAGTGTGCTGACTACTGAACTAGGGAGCTGACTACTGAACTAGTGTGCTGACTACTGAACTAGGGAGCTGACTACTGAACTAGTGTGCTGACTACTGAACTAGTGTGCTGACTACTGAACTAGTGTGCTGACTACTGAACTAGGGAGCTGACTACTGAACTAGTGTGCTGACTACTGAACTAGTGTGCTGACTACTGAACTAGGGAGCTGACTACTGAACTAGTGTGCTGACTACTGAACTAGTGTGCTGACTACTGAACTAGTGTGCTGACTACTGAACTAGTGTGCTGACTACTAGGGGTGCAACGGATCATAGATGATCCGTGATCCGTACGGACCAGTCCCCACGGTTCGGCACGCATGTGATTCGCGGATCAACTGATAAGTTTAACATAGAGTGAAAGTTTATCAAGTTTATCGTGAGAAAGAGAGGCGTGATTTAGATACCGCGTTTCAGACAACGCCTCAACGGATGGATACATACACGCACACAAAAAGTTATGTTAAAATACCCGTTTTGGCAAGTATTCTGGTAAACACAGTCAGTTATGTCTTAAGTTAACGTATACAGCCGAGAAAGAAACCGGATGTGTGTCAGTATTTGGTCCGTGCATTTAGTCTTAAAGAGACAGCAGCCTATAACACCTGCTTCTGTCTGCTAATCATCTGTATTTAACTCATGCAGTAAGCATTATTGTGTTTTACACTTAATTTTTACATTTCTGCACCTGAATACTACTGTTACTGTCTTTATTTATAATTTTATGTTGTAGGCTGGAAATCTATCTATTGGTTGAAAATCTAATTAATTTGTGTAATTGTTCTTGGTTTATTACTGACTTTAGTAGTAAAGCAACTTTTTTTTGCTGATCCGAAAAATGATCCGATCCGTGACTCAAAATCCGAACCGTGATCCGAACCGTGAGTTTTGTGATCCGTTGCACCACTACTGACTACTGAACTAGTGTGCTGACTAGTGTGCTGACTACTGAACTAGTGTGCTGACTACTGAACTAGTGTGCTGACTAGTGTGCTGACTACTGAACTAGTGTGCTGACTACTGAACTAGTGTGCTGACTAGTGTGCTGACTACTGAACTAGTGTGCTGACTAGTGTGCTGACTACTGAACTAGTGTGCTGACTACTGAACTAGTGTGCTGACTAGTGTGCTGACTACTGAACTAGTGTGCTGACTGCTGACTAGTGTGCTGACTACTGAACTAGTGTGCTGACTAGTGTGCTGACTCCCTCACTAGGGAGCTGACTCCCTCACTAGTGTGCTGACTACTGAACTAGTGTGCTGACTCCCTCACTAGTGTGCTGACTACTGAACTAGTGTGCTGACTACTGAACTAGGGAGCTGAGTGAGACACACCCAGAGATTTAGTTTGCATTTATTTCTCTTTCTGTTAATTATTCTCATCTTAAACAGGAGAAAGTGTCCAAACACACAGAAAAACTGCTGAAGCGACTGAGATCCACGTGACACACTGTTACAAAGATGGCGTTTATTAAAGAGGAGAGTGAAGACATGAAGATTGAAGAAACATTCAGAGTCAAACATGAAGATACTGAGGAACAAACAGGTTAGTTTTCATTATCAAAGCTGAACTCATTCATTTAATCCTTATTAAAAAGTTCAGCTCTACAAAAAAACACCTTATTTTGTGTAACATTAAACCTAGTATTTACTTGAAGCAAACGATGACACTTCAGTTTTTAACTTGACATTTGTTTTATCATCAAATGTAACATACTAATATTTTGACACATCTGAATGTAAATAGCAGTAAATGATCATTACAACAAGCAATAAATAGTCATATTTAAGAAACATCAGCCCACTTATAAAATAATAAAAAAATTCTCCTGGTAGAGTCACTGCATGCTGTTTATCTTTGTTTTTCATTGAAATATCTTTGCTGAGCAAATAATACGGTCAGTGACCAGTAACTTCATAATGAACTGCAGCATAATAAAATCAAACTGTTGTTTATGAGTGACAAAACCTGTTATAAAACACCTAATTAGTGCACAAAAAACCCATCTCAGGGTTCCCACTCTTTCATGAACACCAGATTCAAGGACTTTCAAGGACCTTTTTAAGCACCATTTATTTTATATCAAGCACCTATCAAATTCACACCCCGGTATATGTAGTGTCATGAAAGACCTTACAGTATTAAACATTTCACTTACACTTATCATTTACATTAAAACTTTCAGAGTAATGTTTTGAATGTGTAAGTTTCATAAATTTAGATCGTTTTGAGCAGTCGTGTTCAAAGGAATTGAATGAAATCCATTTAAATCAATACTGGTAATATTCAAATACAATTTTTAAAATATAGATTAAATATGCATCAAACTGGTTTTAGCTGTAGTTCTTGTACAATATTTAAATTTGAAAGAATTGTACAATTTTTAAATTAATAAAAAGTGGTTAAATGTTGTAATAACACGGTAAAACCTGTTAACATTAAAAATTTGCACACTCTCTCAATAGAGACGTTACTCATTAATAAATAAACAAGTCAAAATTATTTTGTAAATCACGTATTTTAGTAAATCCCATTTTTTCATCTTTGACCTAGAGCAGGGGTCTGCAACCTTCAACGTCCAAAGAGCCATTTTGGCTCCTTTTCCACCAAATAAAATTAATGTGGAGCCACAAAATATTTGATGCTCAAATAAAGATAACACGACATATAGTTAAAGTTTTATATTCAGTTATGTTACAGGGCATGCAGGGAAGTAGTAATCATTTCAGAAGTGAGAGGGACAGAAATGTCAAATGTAGTAGTAATAATAATAATAATATTTATTTATGTATGTATAATTGACAAAAAAAAATAAAAAATCTCTTACGTTTAATTGGCTAAGAAATAAAATACACTGCTGGACAATAACCAATAATTTGTCTAATATAATATTTTTGATAAATATTTTACTAATGTCAATTTTATGGTTATGATGGTACAATCAGTATATATATACTACAAACACATTTTCCATTTTTATCACAAAATAAGGCAGACAATATATTTTATAGCTTCTGTACTGTAATTTATGCTGTCAATTACCACTGTATTATTCATATACAGTATGTGACCCTGGAGCACAAAACCAGTCTTAAAGGGACAGTTCACCCAAAAATGAAAATTCCGTCATCATTTACTCACCCTCAAGTAGTTCTAAACCTGTATGAAATTATTTGTTCTGCCGAACACAAAGGAAGATATGTTGAAGAAAGTATGTAACCAGGCTGTTTGGGGCACCATTGACTTCCATAGTAGGAAAAATAAATTACTATGGAAGTCAATGGTGCCCCAGAACTGCTCTGTTTCCCACATTCTTTAGAATATCTTTCTTTGTGTTCAGCAGAACAAACACATTCATACAGGGTTGGAACTACTTGAGGGTGAGTAAATGATGACAGAATTTTCATTTTTGGGTGAACTGTCCCTTTAAGTAGCACAGGTATATTTGTAGCAATAGCCAACAATACAAAATTATCCATTTTTCTTTTATGCCAAACATCATTAGGATATTTAGTAAATATCATCTTCCATGAAGATATTTTGTAAATGTATAACTGTAAATATATCAAAACTTCATTTTTGATTATATGCATTGCTAATAACTTCTTTTGGACAACTTTAAAGGCGATTTTTTTCAATATTTAGGTTTTTTTTGCACCCTCAGATTCCAGATTGTCCATTAGATGTATCTCGGCCAAATATTGTCTGATCCTAACAAACCATACATCAATGGAACTATTATTTATTCAGCTTTCAGATGATGTACAAATCTCAATTTCGGAAAATTGACACTTAAGACTGGTTTTGTGGTCCAGGGTCACATATTACCTGGAGAAGACTTGATAAACACATATCGTCTTCACGTTTCATCCATTAAGTTTTATGCTTGTTATTCAGCTTAGCTACAGTGATAGCAGGATGCCTGTCAAAAGATATTATTACTTCTCATATGAGTTCGTTTTGGACTTTCTGCGCGAGAGCGCCCCCCGGCTTCGAGGATGAATAAATTATACAGCGCATGAGAGTGTTCAGCGCTCCGTGAAGTTCACATCATTTTGGATATGAATAAAACGTATCCAAAAAGGACGTGCCTATCTTTTCTCTTTTAATTTAAATCTAGATTTATTCACATTGGCCCTTGAAAACCTCTACTTTAACACACTTGACCGAGAAAAAGTGCAGGGGAAGAGTTTAGATTGTATTAAAAGTCTGGGGACACCTCACCCGCGTACACCCATACAGAGAGCCACCGCAAAGGGATGAAAGAGCAGCACGCGGCTCGGGAGCCGCGGGTTGCCGACCCCTGACCTAGAGGAATGCAGGTGCTCAAACATGCAGCAGCTCAAAACTCAAATATTTTTTTTAAAAATGTCATGATGAACATTTTAAACCTTGTACATGTGCAAATCTGCAAAAAAAATATATAAAGAAAATAAATAAAAAAATAGGACTTTCTATTTGCTTTTAAACTGTAAACAATTTTCACTAAGCTGTTTTTCTTATTTTTCAAGTTCTACATTTTCTCCTTAGCTCCAAGTCGCAGTAAGTTTTGGGAGTTAATTTTTAGTCCATCTCCTATCCTGAAAAGTCTGTCTTGCAGAGATTGACTAAAAATGAGCTCCTAAAACTTACTGGCAGATTCTGGAAGATAAATTATTCAAACAGTGGTACAAGAGGATGTGGTGCTGGTCCTTGATGAGTCACTCTCAACTTATTTGTCTATAAAGCCTATAAAAAAATTAGTCTTCATGTATTTCACAACACTTCAGCATGTTATTCTTATTAAGTGAGGTTCATTCTTTAGGATTTTTCACCCAAGCAAAGTCTCTGAGAACCTGACACCTTGTAATTCTGGAGACTCCAGGTAGGTTGCAGCTCTGGAAAATGGTGTTGCTGGAGACTAAATAGTTCCCGCTGGTTTTACACCTAATTCTTCACATTAATTCTTAATTATTTTGCAGTTAAGGTGGGTCTTTTCTTCTCCACCTGTTTCTTTCAGACCCCAATGACCCAATGAGAATTTTGCTGACCAATGGTCATACCTTAACTTTGCAATTTCTGTATTGCATTAGTTTTGAATATTTCTCATGTGGATATAATAATTTTTGACTTTTCAGTTTTCAAAATCTCTTTTTTGGCTCATTTCATCTGTAAAAGAAAACCTGCCTAATAATTCTGCACACCTGAATATATGGAGTTTTTCACTTCCAGCCTTCATGGACAATTATATATCACTTATAAATGTTTAAATACAAAATTAATTGTAGTCATTAAGATTGATGTGGTTTGGAATTGGTAAAATGTGTTTGAAAAAAAAAAAGTATGATCAGAATATAAATGTGCCTAATAATTATGCACGCACTGTTAGACGTGCTCACTTTACACAGAATGCGTGTGATTGCGAAATCGAAAGTGAACTGTGAGCGCTCATTCAAATGTTATTTCAATACCCCACATACTGATAGCGCGAAAATTATATACAGTATTAGAATGTTTGCAGGAGCGGGACACACGCGTTGCGGGAGTGGGCAGTAATGGTCAGAAACTCCGCGGGAGTGTGCTTAAGAAAACTGTCCTGCGCAGGGCTCTAGGCTGCGCATCAACACACGCGCTAAGTTTTTTTTTTTCGCGCTACACCATCTCCACCTTCAATCATTAATGCCATTTCCTTCTGTCTTTGACAGCGCATATGGACAATTTTTGAAATAGCGCCATAAACAAAATTTAATTCAAGCACTTTCAAGGACCTATGTTTGTTTTCAAGTACTTTCCAGGCCTTGAATCCATATGTCTGAAATTCAAGTACTTTCAAGTACTTTCAAGAAGCGTGGGAACTCTGCCATCTGTTGTGATTTTAACGTATAGCATCGCGATTAGGCAGAAGCCGTGATTGTCATGCGTATCGTTCAGTGAAGCACGGTTCTGTGATCAGCAGTAAATCTCCATCTGAAGGCCAGAGGGCGCTCTCGCGTGGAAACTACAAATACACCCTGAAGAAGAAACCCAGGAAATGCCTATCGCTGCAGTTGAATAAACAGAAGTTTTAACTGCTTTCATTGATTCAACGTGACTAATAAACACACAACTAGAGGTCGACCGATTCATCGGTTTTGCAGATTAATCGGCACCGATAGTTGATTGCTGCAACTATTGGTTATTATCGGAAAAAATCCATGCCGATAGTTTTCCGGATTGCGTCTGTTGCTGGAGTGGCTGAGAAGGGTCCGCTGGCATTATACAGTACAAGAGCGGCCTCTAGCGGCGGAAATCACTGACAGCATGTGTTGTTTATTTTGACACGTGACACTGCGCGCTGCACAGAGCGGGAAACTCCAGACTCGCATTTAAATACAGCCGACAGACAATCCTGCAGAGTGCCATTCACATAGTTTTCCATTAAATAACATTATATTTGTCCTAAATTGTTGTGATAATAATAATGACGTCACCCTAGGCTATAAATTATGTATTGTGCATTTTTTCGCAAAACGTTTGTCTTTCTGTGGCTCTGATAAAGTCTGTATGCTTCATATAGAGAGCTATAATAGATTGCGCTTTCTCTTTCACTTGCTCTGTTTTTTTAAACACCGAACTTCAAACTCGTTTATGCCACATAGTTTATTCTTGAAGCAAACTTATGTCTGTTTGGTGATTAAATAAACCGTTTTAGACCGCCACTTGAATTGAACGCAAAGCGTCTGGTGTGTGTGTGTGATACCTCTGAGTTCTCCTAGACGCAGCGCTGCGCTTTTGCCCGGTGTGTGACTAACTTTTTTTTGTTGTGATTAGATAATTATCATGTGTTAAAATAAAGCAAATAAAGTGTGTGAGTGCACATACAATATCCATATGTATGGAATTTTAATGGAATGGCCTTGTGTAGATATTTAAAGATGGCCATCTTTAAACATGACTGTTGAAATTAAATGGTAATACTTAACAATAAGTTAAGATACAATAAGATATATAGAGTCCATTCATAGCATTAATGAAAACTGTAGAAGTATTGTTTCTTGTTAGTGTTCATTTCAACATTCGCTATTAGCTACTAATAGGCTACATTTTAAAATTTCAAAGTTTCTTTATCATTTGCAAACTATGAAATAACTTTAATGATCAATATAATAAATAATATTACTATTTTTATTCATTTACAAAGTATGGTTCAGTACTGTTACTGCTTTTTTCTTTTTCTTTCAGTATCCATTTTAAAAACTATCAGTTGATTAATCTGTATCAGCCAGTGTGGTCCAACCTAGCTTTCAGAAGGTGCAGTGTTTACTACACAGCCGTAGTTCACTGAGAAGCTACGCAAATAGCTGACATTATCGTGAACTATTTCTTCGATTTCATAATGCGATAATATTGTTTGCGATTTATTTATTTATTTTTTCCCGTTACCTGTCAGTGAACTACGGCTCTGTGTAGTAAATGCTGCTCCATCTGAAAGCAGGTGATGGAGATTTACTGCTGATTACAGAACCGGCTTTACTGACAAAATGCGCATGGAAATCGCATTCGATTTAATCGTGCAGATGTCCTGTATTACATTAATATTAACCATACAGTCTCTTGTCTTACTTTTGTTAAAATTAGTATTAGGTGGAAGAAGGCTATGATTAATTATTTATACATTGCCAGGTCAGCAGTCTTCCCTATTATTGTGGTTTCAAAGAACAAGTGATACCCGGAATTTATGCAGTGTACTCACAGTGCAGCAGGAGTAATATATATATTTATATATATGTATATATATATATATATATATATATATATATATATTTTTTTTATTTTTTATTTGTCACATACATGATTATATAGAGATTATATAACCAGCAGTGAAATGTATTCTCTGCATTTAACCCATCCTAAGTGAACACACACCCGGAGCAGTGGGCACATGTTACGGCGCCCGGGGAGCAGTTGGGGGTTCGGTGTCTTGCTCAAGGACACCTCAGTCGTGGTATTGAAGGAGGAGAGAGCACTGGTTATTCACTCCCTCACCAACAATCCCTGCCGGGCCCGAGATTCGAACCCACAACCTTAGGATTACGAGTCCGACTCTCTAACCATTAGGCCACGACTTCCACGTAAGATTTCTGATCACATGAAGAGAGTGAGAGAGGCGCTTTCAATGCGAGCTCTTTGGGAGCAGAGCCTGGTTTATACTCGCCGTGTCAGCAAGAGCGGCAAAAATTACGCGAATACTGAGGAAACGATGGCGGATGGTATGGAGAATTTTGTTTTCAAGCTAAAGTAAAATAAAAGACTGCTTCTTAAACCAGAGAAGGTGAACATGTTGGTTTTGTCTTTGCTGTTTATCTCACGTTACGCTATGGAGGCTTTCTTTAAATGTTCTTTATTTATTTGATTCCTCAGCGTTTGCTAAACGTTCTGGTGTAGCCTATTCCATGCCTCGTCTTATTCGTTTATGTTAATTACATTATATAAGTTAGTTTGTGGTCAACTGTTTTATTGTTGTGTTTTTCAATTAAGAATCACAATGAATCCATATTTCAATCATTTGTTTTAGTTTTAAACAGTGAATAGATGTAAGCAAAACACAATGATCTTTTCTTGTAAAAAGTGACGGTCGTGAATTCGAATTTGAAAGTGAAAGCGTCCGAAGCCCGGCTTATAGCACAGCAAAAGAGGAACTCCCGTTCACACAATTCAAATCACAAATAATACTGATGAAAAAGAACAGGTTGAATGTTAACCACTTTTGTTACTATAAACTTAAACATAAACTTTACTTTTTTCTTCATAAATACCTTAATGCCAGATTTATTCAAACATACATATATAATTATAAGTTAAAAAGCTCCTCTTCAGTGTTGTTTTATAGCTAACTAATGAACTGAACAGCGGAATAACTTTTCTGAGGTAAATGTCACGTTAAGTGACATACTGTTCACAATCTGTTTTAAGGGTATTTTTCCGCGGTTGAAACGCTGATTGATCGATTACATTAGACAGACATGATACATTTTGGTAAGCCATACTGTATCTTTCAACATCTTATGTTGATCATTCATTAGTATTTTGCACTATAACTTATTAAACTGGAAGAGACTTGAACTTGAACTGAGGTGCAATAGAGATGTGTCACGTTTAAAAGCGTCAAAACGGCTTTCATTGTTTGCCTATGGCCGATAGTGAAATAAATAGCTTTTATCGGCTGATACCGATTGTTGGCCGATACATAGGTGCATCTCTAATATATATGTAATTCTTGAAATAATTGAGTTTCCACCAAAATCAGTATTGTATCTGGTCGGTATTGAAAAGTAAATTTTTTATTTTATGCAAAATGCGATATCCGCAGTGTTATCCTATGATGTTTTCTCCCCTATTTTTCCAAACTGCGACAAACGCCAGTCTCCCTTCTCTGCAGAATGCGATATATCCGCTCAACCAATCACAGCGGAAAAATAACAAGCGTATTGTAGTACTACGGTGATTATCTCTTCAGCGTGCAGTGCGAGCAGGACAAACAACAATGCAGAATATTAATAATAAAAAGGAGTTCATTCAGAGCTGCGCGAGACCAATTTACAGGTGTATTATTTAAAAACAATTTTTTAGAAATACTGCACATTTACATTTTTCCCCTGAATAAATTCTGGTAAATAATATTTCTGGTAAATACTCCTTTTAAAAGTGTTTTTTTGATTATAATTTTATTGTTAGTAGACAAGAACACATGGATATGTTGTCATTCTTGCACTATAATACTGAACTTTGATTTCAGTGATTTGGACTGAGATGAGATGGACACTTGCTTCTTGCACTCTGTTGCACTTTCCATTTGCTTTAAAAAAAGGATTTCATAGAAATTTGGATTTCATTTGGTTTAATAAAATATTCTTAAGTAAAATTGTTGATTTTTTTTGTGGGAAACTAATCGTTTAGATTAATCGATAAATTAGTCGATAGATTAATTGAAATAAAAATAGTCGTTAGTGGCAGCCCTATTCCAAACGACTAAATAGTGGCACGCACGTGCCCTGCTCACTCCAAAATCCTTACTCCAAGGGGATAGGGATGATCACTTCCATTTGAAATTTACCCTGTGAACCGTACGGTTTGATAACCATACCGTTCCACCCCTACTTCTTAGGGTCTTTAAGTAGCGGCCTCCTTGAGTCCTTGCCTAGACAGTGCGATCTCCCCTGCTAGGGTTGTAAGTAGATAGTCCACTTATTGTGGTCTGGGCAGCTTTGCAGGAAGGCTATCTACGCTAGCTGTGTATTGTTTACTTTGGGACTGACAAGGATTGGGTCCTCCTTAGGATAGCCATCTGAGGGTGGTTATATTCTAGCCAGTTTTATGGCAGGACGGGCTTACCTGAAAACAGTTATCTGAGGCTAGCTGTATTCTACTGCAGTTGCGGTGAGCCCTCTTATGGAGTGGTCCCCTTTCCTAGAGGCTAGCTTATCTGAGGATAGCTATGTGCTAGCTCAGTGATCGCTCCCCTGCTTAGGGTTTTAAGTAGAAGACTCTTGAGCCTTTACCTAGACAGTGCTGTCTTCCCTCTTTAGGTCGTAGGTAGACAACCCACTCTTTGTGGTCTGGATAGTTTCAGTCGGTCCCCCTTCCGGTAGCCCTTCTTAGGTACATAGCTATCTGAGGATATCTATGTGCTAACTCAGTGACTGCTCCCCTTCTCAGGGTCTTTAAGTAGCGGTCTCTAAGAGCCCTTGCCTAGATAGTGCTATCTCCCCTGCTAGGGTTGTGAGTAGATGGCCCACTCTCTGTGATCTGGGCAGCTCTGTAGGAAGGATTTTTTATCTTTTATTCTGGTCCACAAGCCTTCATAAGACCTTAGGGACATAGTTATCTGAGGATAGTTGTGTGAGCGGCCTGTGGCATCAGTGGCATGGCCCCTTTCAAAGAGAGAGGGCTTGGAGTATGCATGTCGCTTCCTTGGTGCTCTCTCACCAGGTGGACAGGCATGCGCCTCAGCACGGGGTGGTTGGATTTCGTTCCCCATAGTGCCCCCTTGGGAGCGCAGCGTGAAGTTCCCTAGAAGGGGAACGTCTCCGGTTACACATGTAACCATGGTTCCCTGAGAGGGAACGAGATGCTGCCTTGCCATGCCTTCGGGCCTGCCTGTCTACATCTCCTTCAGACAGCTAAAGTGGATGACGTATTCGGCAGGTGCCCTTTTATACTTCCGGGCACCCCGCCTATGACGTCATGGGCCATGTGGGCCAATAGATTGGTGTTGTTTCACACATGCTTCATGCAGGCTGCATTCCCCATAGTGCCCCCTAGCGTCTCCTTCCCTCTCGCGGAACCTTATTTACATGCGTAACCCGAGACGCTCTCTTTTTTTATTGCACTTAAACTGTCAAATACACAAATTATTTCAAAAACACACAATTTACACAATCACAATCACAGTGTGGCAGCAGCTTAATATACAGTACCTATACTGCTGTCTATGCTGTTAATATGAGCCAAACAATACAATAAAACCAGAAAATCACTCCCGCTTGACTACATAAAGATTTCCAATACATGAAAGGTTCCTAGAGACACAGCTGGGAGTCGTATTGCTTAGCTTAAAATGTGCTGTACCAGAAAACCTTTGAGGGTGTTGAAGAAAAAGCGCAATCTCATATAATGCATGATCAACTTTACATTCTCAGAATCACTCAAATGTATGTTAATAAACTTTCTCTAATAGTTTACTGATGCTTTTGTTGAATTGTTTTCATAAAATGCTGTTCTTGGTAGCAAAATGTGTTGCAGGTCAATTTTGTTTGCAAATGTATTTGAGAAGTGTCTTCAAGAAAGCAAGGTTCTGAGATTACAGGTTACACCTCTGTCAGTAGTTTAGTAGGTATCATACATGTTTAGTTTAAATTAGGGCTGTCAAAATTAATTTATTAATAGTGTGATGCTTTCCCCCCCTAGGTTAATGTTAAATATATTCAATGCAATTAACACAACACCGTTTTTTCCTGGCATCCTGGCTGGTGTTACAATGGACAGTATGAACATGCTATGAAGCATGTTAAGACGCAAAAGAGAAGTTAATTCAGTACTGGTGCACTGTCTGTGAAGCAGCTTCTTTGAACATAGGCATCCAGCATGTACAGAAAGCTGCTTCAGACGGTGTGCCAGTAGTGACCTCTTAATCACAGTCTTAATTAAAAAGTCCTAAATGATGGTAAAGTGTTTGGAGAAAAGTGGACGTGTGTCAGAACTGTTATGTGCTCAGGTTTTAAAGAGACAGTGCTGCTTTTAAAATTAAACCTGCTGCAGTCTGAGACATTGATGTAAAACAAAGAGCAAAAGAAAAAAATTACTCACTGCTCTGATTGACTTTTGTTTAATAAAGATTCATTTATATTCAATTAATAGTTTATGCATATACAATTTATGTGAAGATTGTTTTAAGTTCACTATTTTTCAAAGCCTATTAAATGTTACAAATAATGGTTTTTGATTATACATTAATAATGTCTATAATTAATGGCTTAAATTGGGCGGAAAATTCATTTAATAGAGACATCAGTAGCAGTATTTGTATCGATGAGACTGGTTTTCATTAACAATCGGCCACTTGATAAAAGATGCCATTAAACCACATATTTTAAACACACAATCTTTGTTGTTTTACATTAATTTGGAGATTCATTGTGAAATTGTTTATTGTCACAGTTATTTTTTTAATTGATTGACAGCACTAGTCTAAATGTTTTGATATCTGTTGCTTTGTGCCATTAAACTGGTGTTAACTTGTATTTTTTTTTTATTTAACCTCAGACTTGATGGCGCTGAAAGAGGAGAGTCAAGAACTGAATGAGACGAAAGAGAAAGATCAAAATGAGAAACATGATTTCAAAACTGCAGAAGAATCGATTAGTTGCTCACATGAAAAGACTTCATCACCAAAAAAAGTTCAAGAAACACAAACTACAAACCTTAATTCCCACTTGAGAAATCATGCTGGAGAGAGACCTTACACCTGCCAACAGTGTGGAGAAGTTTTCAATCGAAAAAGATGCCTTAAAGTCCACATGAAAACTCACATTGAAAAGGAACCATTAATATGCCCTCAGTGTGGAAAGAGTTTTAAACGGAAATATAACCTTAATGCCCACATGAAAATTCACACTGGAGAGAAGCCTTTCACCTGTAAACTTTGTGGAAAGAGCTTTACACAGAAAAGTCAAGTTAATGTCCACATGAGAATTCACACTGGAGAGAAGCCTTTCACCTGCAAACTCTGTGAGAAGAGTTTCAGACTTAATGCAGAGCTTAAGACTCACATGATAAATCACACTGGAGAGAAACCTTACGTATGTAATCTGTGTGGAAACAGTTTCACACAAAATAGTCAACTTAAAGTTCACATGAGAATTCACACTGGAGAGAAGCCTTTCGCCTGCAAACTGTGTGACAAGAGTTTCACACGAAATAGATATCTTAAGAATCACATGATTATTCACATGGAAAGGAATCCATTCACATGCTCTCAGTGTGGAAAGTGTTTCACAGAGAAAAGATCCCTTGATGCCCACATGGTAATTCACACTGGAGACAAGCCGTTCAGCTGCCCTCGGTGTGGAAAGAGTTTCCGATTAAAAGGAAACCTTCAGGCTCACATGAGAATTCACACTGGAGAGAAGCAATTTGAATGTCAACAGTGTGGAAGGAGTTTTACGCAGATAAAACTCCTTAAAGCCCACATTAGACTTCACACTGGAGAGAAGCCTTTCATCTGCCCTCAGTGTGGGAAGAGTTTCACGAACAAAACAAACCTAAATACTCACATTAGAATTCACACTGGAGAGAATCCATTCACATGTGATCAGTGTGGAGAGAGTTTCAGATATAATGCAAACCTTATTAGTCACATGAAGATTCACTCAGAAAACAATTTTAAATGTCATCAGTGCGAAAAGAGTTTCACAGACATGAATCACCTTCAGGATCATGTTAAAATTCACATCTGAGGAAAGCCTTTCTTCTGCCATCACTGTGGAAAGAGTTTCACAAGAGAAAGGAGCCTCAAGATTCAAATGAGTTCACACTGGATAGAGACCTTACAAGTGTCTTCAGTGTGAGAAGAGTTTTACATGTCAACGCAGCATGAAATGTCATTTGTGAACTAATTCCGAGAAGAAATGGCCATTTTCCTTCATGTGAAGAGGTTTAAAAAAGGAGCGATTTCTACAATCATCAGTGCATTCATTCTGGAAGACAATTCAATTGTAGTCAAAGTACAACCCCAAATCAGAAAAAGTTGGGACAGTATGGAAAACGCAAATAAAAAAAGAAAGTAGTGATTTCTAAATTTACTTTGACTTGTATTTCATTACAGACAATATGAACAAAATATTTCATGTTTTGTCTGGTCAACTTCATGTCATTTGTAAATATACATCCTTTCCTGTCATTCAGACCTGCAACACATTCCAAAAAAAGTTGGGACAGGAGCAATTTAGGGCTAGTAATGAGGTAAATTGGTTAAATAATGATGTGATTTGAAACAGTTGATGTCAACAGGTGATTGTAATTATGATTTGGTACAAAAGCAGCATCCAAGAAAGGTCTAGTCCTTTAGGAGCAAAGATGGGCCGAGGATCGCCAGTTTGCCAACAAATACGTGAGAAAATTATTGAAATGTTTAAAAACAATGTTCCTCAAAGAAAGGTAGGAAGAGATTTGGATATTTCACCTTCAACAGTGCATAACATAATTAAAAGATTCAAGGAATCTGGAGGAATTTCAGTGTGTAAAGGACAAGGGCGCAAGCCTAAGCTGAACAACCGTGATCTCCGATCCATCAGGCGGCACTGCATCAAGAATCGTCATTCATCTATAAGCGATATCACCACATGGGCTCAGGACTACTTTGGCAAACCTTTGTCAAGTACCACAATACGTAGTTACATCCACAAATGCCAGTTAAAACTGTACTGTGCCAAAAGGAAGCCCTATGTTAACAGTGTCCAGAAGCGCCGTCGACTTCTCTGGGCTCGGAGGCATCTGGGATGGTCCATCACACAGTGGAAACGTGTACTGTGGTCAGATGAATCAGTATTTCAAGTATTTTTTGGGAGGAATGGACGCCGTGTGCTCCGGACCAAAGAAGAAAAGGATCATCCAGACTGTTACCAGCAACAAGTCCAAAAGCCAGGGTCTGTCATGGTATGGGGTTGTGCCAGTGCCCTTGGCAAAGGTAACTTGCACTTCTGTGATGGCACCATTAATGCTGAAAAGTACATAAAGATTTTGGAGCACAATATGCTGCCTTCAAGAAGACATCTTTTCCAGGGACGTCCATGCATATTTCAACAAGACAATGCAAAACCACATTCTGCACACATTACAAAGTCCTGGCTGCGGAGGAAGAGGGTACGGGTACTTGACTGGCCTGCCTGCCTGCATATTAATTATGCGACAACGAAGACCCCGTACTGTTGCCCACCTTAAGACTTGTTTACAGGAAGAATGGGACAAAATTACACCTGAAACACTTCATCACTTGGTGTCTTCAGTCCCTAAACGTCTTTTAAGTGTTGTGAAAAGGAATGGCAACATTACAAAGTGGTAAATGCTTTACTGTCCCAACTTTTTTTGATTTGGGGTTGTACAACTCCCTCAAATTTTGAGTTACGTCACTCAATTCCATGTGTTGATTTCCTTTGAATCAAAATATTAGTCAAACTTTTACCTTGCTGGGAAAAGCAACAATGTAACTGGAAGATTATAAATAAATTGACATAAACTGAACAAAATGACTTGTTCACGTATGAGATTGTAGCTGTATTTTAGCTTGTAGTTTAGTCGATTTCAATTGAATGTTGTATTATCTGGATACATTTACTGATTGTGGAACTCTGGAAATACCAGGCAGCTTTAAATTTATGATCAGGAAAAGCATAGAAATATTATTCTAGTTATGCGCAGGTCTTTTTATTTTGTTTATCAGCACAGTTTATTCTTCATTTTGCTTCCAGTAGCCTGCATGTACATGTGCATACTGTTTCCTTTCTAATTAATTTGCTGTAATAAACAATCCTAAACAGTTTGTCTTCCTTCCTTTTTCTTGTTAATTACAGTATATATTAGAGAAAGTATTTCAAAGAATTGATTCATTCTCCACACTTGTAGGCTTGCGGGCTGCTGGAGCCGATCCCATATCTTAGGCCGAAAGCAGGGAAACACCATGGATAAATAGCCAGGCCATCACAGGGCTAAATGTATTTAAAAAAATTAAACTTTTGTTATTTACTCTTATGACGATCCAAATCCATAAGAACCTGAGCAGCAGAGTTCAGAATGTATCCAAGATTATTCATCCTCTTAATGGGCAGGCCATAGCAAAGAGAGTTGCAGTAGTCTAGTCGGGGAAATGATAAAAGTGTGTACAAGAATTTCTGCACCTTTGATATTTAGAGTAGGATGAAGGCAAGCAATGTTATGAAGGTATAAGCAGGCTGATTTGATAAGTTAATGTGAGAAATAAAAAGTGAGCGAAAGACTGAAAAGTATACCAAGATTTCTGATAGCAATGGAAGGTCTAAAACACCAGCAGTATTAACCAATTGAATAGAGAGGTTAGCGACCAGCAGCTTTTGGTCATGGTTACGGAAGCTATAGGACATTTGAGCATTGATATCATCAACTCATGTAGATATGGGATTGGTGGGGATGGGAGCAGTGGGTTAGTGCTGTGTGTTGTCTGAGTCACGATGCTGTGGTGTCTGTCTATCTTCTCTTTTGTATTTATTGTATTGTACATGTATTTATTTACCCTTGTCTTTCTGTGTTGGGAGTGTGGCAGTTGACATTTCCATGAGAATGCTGACTGCTTTATTAGATTATGGTTCTCAGCTGTGTCTCATTTTCCCATGCCTATTTTACCTCTCCTGTCGTCTTTGTGAACCAAGAAGGGAACCCTGGAGCACACCACAGAAATAGGTGCAATCGTTTCAGTCCAGGGGCGGTTCTAGGGGGGGCCAGTGCCCCCCTGTCAACAAGCTTGGCCCCCCTTTTGGCCCCCCTAAATTTGGAATCATATCACAGCAAACAATTTTGGGTGAAATACGCAGTTTGTCCTGTAAACTATATGTATATAAAAAGAAAAACATCACCAGCTGCTAAATTCAAATCTGCGTTCGCTGGCTGGCACAGAGCCAGAGACATGCACATTTTTAAAGCACTGCGCATTATAACCAATCACATTCGATTCTGTTTAGCTTATGAATGCAAGGACCAATCAGAGGCGTTCAGATGAGTCATCGTTGAAACACGCTGTTTCATCACCCCGCACGCCGGCTGACTGAATTCTCTAATTCGCTCATCAGAAACAATGAATGTAAGATATTAATGTACTTATGAATGTAAGTAAGATATTAATTTCACAGTGTAAACAGCTTTAGAGATTATTAGGACTCCCTGGACTGAAGTGAAAATGTTCTTTGATATTGTAAACGTTATTTGCTCTCTTTTTGTTCAATGAAAGTGTTATAGGCTAATTAGTAACTTACAATGTTTTTATGAAACTCACATTAAATACAAAGTCAGTCGTATTAAAAGTATTTTATGGCATGATGACACCCATATCTGGTACTTAAGTAAAAAGACGGGCTTTTATGCGTAGTTAATAGATTACAGTATAGGCTACTTTGCCCATAGACCAAATAACATAATCTACAAAGGTGCAAAACATTTTAGGGATATATCGAATAAAAAAATAAAATAAAATAAATAAAACCCCTGCTGAAAAAAACAATAGACACCATTACAAAATTAGTAATGGTTTTACTGGTCATAATGGGACTTGTATTGGTTTTAATGTAAACTATAATGGATCCTGTTGGTCTCTACTGGTAATTGGTCACCTTCTATTGGTGGCTTGTTAAAACCAATAAATCCTAATGGAATATGTCTCAAAACACACTACAGAAAACCATTTTTGAATGGTTAAATGTTGATGGTTTGTAATGGTATTTGTAGTGGAAACCATAAAAATTTTCTGTGATGGTTTTATTTCTTTCAGTAGGACATAAGCCTGTATCGGTTATACAGTGGTATTGTGGCTGCTGTGTGTCACATGACAAGCATGAGAGCCCCCCCCCCCCTACTCTTGCCCCCTCAAAAATAATGAGTGCATGATGCCCCTGGCACTACAATACAAAATTATTTGTTAAATAAATGAAACATGATGAAATATTTAATTTAGTTGAAATTGTTATAGATTACTTCCAGAGATTGCAGTGATACATGACATGGTAAAAAATGACTGAATGAATAATACTTAAAGTGGGTTAAGATGAATTTTAAAATTGTGCCCCCTAAAAGCACAAGTGGCCCCGGTCTGGCCCCCCCAGTTACTGTGGGCTAGCACCGCCCCTGCCTGTAGTCCTCCAAGATGAGATCCCATCTGGACACTGTACCAGTCCTCTTCTTCTTGGGACTCTGGTGAATGGCACAGAACCTGAAAAAAATAGTCTCACTCATACACGTACAGCAGCCAGATCACACAGTGTAACCGAGTGTCTCTGTTACCATCAGACAGTATCTGTCGATCTCCAGGACCCTCCGAGCCCTCTTGTGGATGCCATAGCCCATTAGGTTCTTGTCACAAACTGGAGTGGACACCCTCACCTTCCAAACGTGGTAGGGCATCCGCACCATCAACCGATGTGTGAAGAACCAGTTGTTGGTATCTGGTGGTAACTGAGGGCTGGGACAGGGGGCTTATACCAAAGCTTAAAATCTGGGCACAGCTTGCCAGAGTGAAAAACTCTTAGCAGTCCACCTCTGGTCCAGCACAAGGATAGTCTTGCTCCATTCACCTGGCAACCAGAATGAAGTCGAGGACCTGGCACGGGCTGGCCGGACTCCTCCAGGCTCCCCCTGTTTGGAAGACAATTTGTTTATTGTATAAACAATGGTTAAACTAATATACACCACAGCCTGTCCAATACATAGATGGAGAATGGGGCAGGTGTGGTGGTCCTCACAGAGGTCATATGGTTCTTGCAGAGGATGGAGTAGAGAGGCTGGGGGGGCACCTATCCACTAAATTGGACTTCAGTGAAGCCAACTGGGACCCACCAAAGCGTGACTTGGCGAACTAAAAAGATAAATAAAATGAATTGCAATAAAGTACATCACATTAATTGCATTACACCAGGAGCTGTGTCTGAAGCCTCAGACTGTGAGGTGCAGCTGGAGATTCAGTGGCAGGCTGCTAAAACAACAGTAGAAAGTCATAGGATGTACTGAGCTCCATAACAGTATTTTAACAGATATGTGATGCTACATTAAACATCATTTTGAATTAGCTCACCTTAGTGGTGTGGAATCCACAATTGTAGGCCATAGAGGCCTACAATTTGAAAAGATGAGAATCATTGTTTACTAATATCGTCTGCACCATTATCAGGTGACCTGCATACTATGTAATGAGATACTAGGGATGGGCATTCCAAGCAAAAATAATATTCAGAAATTGCTGGGTATTATTCAATTAATATTCGAAAATCGCACCCCTCCCCTGCATACACGCACAAATACCCATAAACAGAGAGAGGATTCACACTTTCAATCTGTATGATAAACTGTTTAATTAAGAAGATAAGCTACCTTAACTCAAGCCATATAATGATTGTAACGTGCTGAAACATATTAATATAATAAACATAACCGAATGATGGCATTTATTAACATAACATTCCATCGATTAGCATAAATCAACTGCTCATAAGGCTAGGACATTTCCATTTAAAAAAATGGAACCCCTAAAGGGAATAAATACGAGACAAGAGGAAAAATATACTTCAATATCATCTGTCGCAATTATATCGTTGGGTAATTATACTGTATATAAACTGCAGGCATCAGGGAGCCGTTATTAATATGCGGGGCATTGAAATCGCTTATGAACGCCTGGTTGTTTTTTACTTTCACATTTGAGATTCGCGATCACACGTACAGAGCAGCACTTGGCAGTACTTACCACACATTTTACAAGATTAGATTAGTTTGTCAGTGGTGCTCAGGATCTGCAAATCATTCGCCATCATCCTCTGTCATCTCTCCTTATTCTGTTTATGTGGTAAGTGAAATGTTTTGTACTGTAATGTAACAGGCTACCGCTAGCAAGCAGCTAACCATGTCCCTTTAGTGGCTCCGTAGAACGTGTTATTTGTTTTCCCCGCCTTTCTGAATACGGATCCAGCCACACCTCTAACCCAGTCGTTGGTGTTTGTGGTCCGCACAGAACTCTTACTTGATATCGTCCCAAGTTACTGTAACCGTTATATGCTACGCAAGTCCTTTTTTATGCCACGCAAGTCTACAGTGTGCGCGTGAGACAATGCGTTCTTCTGTTGTCTTTGACCGCTTTTAGGTGCGTTACACCCTCTGCTTACATGAACGCGCCACCACCGCATCAGCAAGGGGAAATTTTTTAAGACAATAATCGCAAAACCTATTCGATATTCTATAATTAAATCAACTAATCGAATTTTTGAAAATCGTGACCCATCCCTATGAGATACAGGTAACTTTGCTCTACCTTCATTAGAGTAGTGGTTTGCAATCACATGACATGCAAAATTCAGATGGAGGGCAGGAAGTAAAAAACAGAATGGATGAGATGGAGGAAAGTTCGTACTGTACAGGTTTAGACACTATTACAAGAGAAAGGTATAAACAGAAAATCATAACATATGTTGGACAAGATCCTTATGTTATGAAGATGAGCGATTTTTCAATTAAATTGAAGTACTTGCCTGTCATTGAGGAGGTGGATAAAGGTTAAGCAAGTAACCCTGATTGCAAACAAGCTATTTCGAAAGTGAATCCCGCATTTATACGAGGGATGCTGGATATATGTCACTCCTGAAACTTTGCTGCATGTACAGGGTATGTGGCCATTGGTCCTGGTAGCAGCATATAAAAACACAACTTTTCTTCAAATTCTGAACTGATTATAGCCTAGAAAGCAAGCAAATAGCGCTTCCATATAATCACTAAAAAGATGTCTCTCATTTAAATTTATCACAGTCTCACAATGTTTCATTACAATCAATGAAGCTCTATAAACTGCAAATATAATATCTTATTTACATCTTGTCTACATGTGGCATGTAGCATTGAGTGAATTCTGTCTTACACTGAATGTGTAGGAGTTGGCAGCTGTATCGTCATTTAAGATTCTAATTAAAAAATATATAAAAAGACAGCCACTACGTAACATTAGGTTAGCATTAGCAATTGATAAACTGAGAAATCTAAGAAATACTACAGAAATTTCATAATCAAGTGTAGAGCTAAAACACTGCATAGTCTTCATTGTCTAATCCAAATATGTAGTTTTATATACTGTATAGCTTTCACTTTTATGCTGATGATACTCAGCTCTATATTTCTTCGTGGCCTGATGAAACATACCAATTTGCAAAACTCACGGAATGCATAGTTGATATAAAAAACTGGATGACTAGTAATTTCTTACTGTTAAATTCTGAAAAAACAGAGGTGTTAATTATATGACCAAAAACCTCAGCATGTAATAACCTAGAACACTGTCTAATTCTTAATGGCTGCTCTGTCAATTCTTTGTCATCAGTTAGGAACCTAGGTGTGCTATTTGATAGCAATCTTTACTATGAAATCCATGTTTCCAGCATTTGTAAAACTGCATTTTTCCATCTCAAAAATATATCTAAATTATGACCCATGCTTTCAGTGTCAAACAGAATGCAGAAACGTTAATTAATGCGTTCATGACCTCAAGGTTATGTAATGCTCTATTGGGTGGTTGCTCTTTGCGTTTAATAAACAAACTCCAGTTGGTTCAAAATGCAGTAGAGTTCTTATTGGAACCAAGAAGTATGACCATATTAGCCCGGTTCTGTCAACACTGCACTGGCTCCCCATTAAGCCCGAGACAAACTGCACGATTTTCAGCTGTCCCAGACGAAAGATTGGCATCGTGAAACAATCGTGGCCAATCAGAAATCGCTGCAATTGCTTCACGATGCCAGTCTTTTGTTTGGGACAGCCGAAAATCGTGCAGTGTGTTTCGGGCTTTAAACATTGTATACATTTTCAAATCTTGCTAATTACCTATTATGCCATTAATTAGGCTGCATTAATTAGGTCAACCGGAACTGTGAACACTTCCCATAACACACAATGTACTTGTTGCACTTACTAATGTACTTAAATGCAGTTAATAACTAAGTTATGAGAGAGAGAGAGAGATTAACGTTACCTCTGTGAGTTTGTGCGTCTCTCAAAAGTGTTTGGCAGCAATGTCTCTAGTTATAGTGAAACTTTTAGTTAATTTTCCTCATGAAAAGCGCTGTTGTTACCTCGCTTGTGAGAAGTCATGTAGTTTTTAAAGGGTTAGTTCACCCCAAAATGAAAGTTATGTCATTAATTACTCCCCCTCATGTCGTTCCAAACCCGTAAGACCTTCGTTCATCTTCGGAACACAAATTAAGATGTTTTTGATGAAATCCGAGAGCTTTCAGACCCTCCATAGAGAGCAACGCAACTGTAATGTTCCCAGGTCCAGAAACGCAGTAAATACATCGGTAAAACAGTCCATGTGACATCAGTGGCTCAACTTCAGTTTTGCGACGCTACGAGAATACTTTTTTTTGCGCAAAGAAAACAAAAATAACAATTTACTCATCCAGTCTTCTCCCCCGAGTTACGTCTTCCGCCATACCTGACGCAAGCATTCTGTAATGACTATTAATGCTAATTGGTATATAGCAATATATCATTGATAATAATATAACTAGATAATCATTCAAGTTTTATTGAAATAACTAAATACATGAGCCTCCTAAAAAGAGGGGTATAAACAATATATTTTTGCTGAACTTACAGTTGACTTTACAGTGACAAAAATCTCCCAGGTTATAAAAGTGTCTGCACACATATTATACAACCATACTTAATTTTGTGTTTTACGGTTTTACTAGAAAACACAGTTAAGCTCTGAGTTTATTGTTATAATTTGACTGTAGTAAAACCATGGTTAATGTTACAGATACTATGGTTTCAATGTCAATACTGTAGTAAAACCAGGGTTAATTTTGTAGTTACTCTGATTTTACTACAAAAACATAGTTAAACCATGGTTATGGCAGTAAAACTATGGTTAATTCTGTGGTTACTATGGTTTTACTACAAAAACATAGTTAAACCATGGTTCTTGTAGTTAAACTATGGTTAATTTTGTAGTTACCATGGTTGTATTACAAATGCTACAGTAAAACTATGGTTAATTTTGTGGTTACTATGGTTTTACTAGAAAAACTATAGTTAAATCATATGGTTACTGTTGTAAAACCATGGTTAATTTCTATTTTTCCAATAGATAGATAAATAAATAAATACATACATAGATACATACATTCACAAACATACAAAAATAAGATATTGATTAGTCACAAGAGTGAAGACGTCATTTGCTGTCATTCCTTCAGCTTTTGTATGAAATACAACTAGTTTTATGTAATTTAATGGCAAAGTAGGAAAACACAAAGTATAGTGTTGTAAATGTACATTAATAAAAAAGGAAAATCTAAAAATGTTCTAGATTTATGATTCTAATAGCTGTGGAAATGCGTTATGCATATAATTGATAGTTTTCACATGATGTCATACCCTTATACGCCCACCTGGTGGGCAAAACGAAGCTTTGCTCCACTGACCGCCAGCTATTTTTACACAGATTGCATCAAGTAATAATATAGTAAAACGCAGATATTAAAAGGCGAGATTCAGTGGACACCTTATTGATGATGTATATTTTGTACAGGCAAGAGGATGAAGCCAGAATATAAATGCAATGTGCAAAGTTTCACATTAAATGGCTTCCCATAGAAAACCATTAGAAGGAAAACTCTGAACCGTTAAGAGGACTGCGTTCATATTCCCGGTGTCCTGACATTTTATCCTACCCGTCAGATTTTCCTACCGGGGCTTACTGCGCATGCGCACATCAATATTTCATCCTTTTTCTCACGCTGAACAACAATATTTAATGCATCTGCATTACTGTAAGGGGTAGGCTTAGGGTTGGAGTAGGTGTAGACATTAATAAAACAATCTAATTGGTAGAAAAAAATATTTATTGTTGGTTTCCGGTAGCTGTATCCATTCTAGCCACAACCGCGAATATAACACATAATTACTGTATTTGCATTACTGTAAGGGTAGGTTTAGGGTTGTGGTAGGTGTAGACATTAATAAATCATAATTTAACAGGTAGCATTTTTAGTTGTCGACAGAACACCGGCCTCATCTGCTTGCCTGTGTAAACTATGCATCATTAATGTGGTGATTACTGAATTTGATCTTTTAATATTACTGTTTTAAATATATTAAGGCACTTTAAGTGTTTTTACAACATTTTGTCGCACTGTTTATTATTGAAATATTGCCACGGGTGCTTAATATGGATTGCAAATGGCCAAAACCTGCATTTTGTTCAGAAATACCTTTGTTTTATTCTTTTGAGAGGTGATCTAAATATTCACGGCTGGGAAACAGATGAAAAATTGACACGCTTGTGCTGCAGTTCTATGGATGTTTTGCCCTCCAGGTCTTCGAGCCAGTAGCCCCTCACTGCAGAACAACACTGGAGATTGGTAGGTTTAGGGGTGGAGATAAGTAGGTTTAGGGGTGGGAATGGGTGGGTTTAGGGATCAGGGGGTGGAGACGGGTAGGTTTAGGTCTATGTAAGGTGGGAGGAGTTGGATCTAGATCCAACTCCGCCCCCTGGATCTTGTGTTCTGCAGTGAGGACCATCTCCTTCGAGCCGGTCACATGACTGAAAGCTATCAATAGAAATCATTGTGTAAAGGGGACTTTTATTTTGCTCTGCCGATGTGACGTCATAAGCTCCTGCATCTGTTGTGATTCGGCTGAAGAAAGGTTTGTGATGTTTAAGTTTTCAAATCAATGCAAACTGTTCTGTCAATTTGAACGTTTTTACAAGCTACGAAAAATAAATTAATCAAACTTAAATATATAACGTTGTCATACTTTATTTAACGTTATGTATGTGTAAAGCGTATCCTCGTATTAATAACAGAAAAGGTGCGTCTCATTTCGCTCCCTATTATATCATGAATAAGTTCAAGTACTGGAAGAAGAGAGAGAAACTGAGAAATCCGAGTCATCTGAACCGAGTCATTCGTAAAATGATTCATTGATTTGAATCGAGAACAACAAACACAAACATGTTCAATGACAGCTTTTACAAACCAGCTGCAAATGTTTTCATGAAAGTGTAATATTTAACATGTACAAATAATTTAACACAAGATAAATCATAAATGCCTACCATCAACTTTATGTACTTTGTATATTTTAATCGGATCATATAAGTCCATTAACATCTTTCTGACTGACTCCCTCACCAGTGCACTGACTTCTGAACTAGGGAGCTGATTTGAGACGCACACAGAGATTTGTTTTTGAGAATAATTTACTTACTATTAATTATTCACATCTTAAACAGGACAAAGTGTCCAAACACACAGAAAAACTGCTGGTGAAGCGACTGAGATCCACATGATACACTGTTATAAAGATGGAGTTTATTAAAGATGAGGGTGAAGACATGAAGACTGAAGAAGCATCGAGAGTCAAATATGAAGATACTGAGGAACAAACAAAGATGCTGTTTATTCAAGTGGAGAGTGACGACATGAAGATTGAAGACACATTCAGAGTCAAACATGAAGATACTGAGGAACAAACAGGTTGGTTTTCATTCTCAAAGCTGAACAACTCGCTCATTTGATTCTTATTAAAATGTCCAGCTCTACAGAAATGAGTGATATTTATGAAGGTCATATGAGTGTAGTAAAGTGGTTTGTTGACAGATATGTTGAGATCACATGACCAGACAAATAATAACGCTGCCTTTAAGCGCAGCTGAGAAGATCCTGCTTTCACATTGTGCATTTGTTACGACATTATGCATTTAAGTTATAACAATAAAGGGGCGGTCACACTGCACTTTTCGTTCCATTGACTTCCATTCATACGCATGCGAATGCGTCAGACCGGAAACGCAAGCTTGTGCGAAAAGTGTTTGTGTACTATGTAGAGCTGATAAAATGTAAAGCTGTAACTTGAATGCAATGTAAGTCGCTTTGGATAAAAGTGTCGTTTAAATGCATAAATGCAAAATGTGTACTTGTACTTTTTAAAATCTGTAATTTTACTGTTACTTAAGTATATTTTGTTGGAAGTATTGTACTTCGCTACATTTTAAATCACATTAATTACTGAGTTAAAAAAAAAAGCTCCCTGGAAACTACTGCAGTAAATAATGGGCAGGAGAACAACCTGGTGCTAAAATCACAAGAAAGATGCAGATGGACAAGACAGGCGTTATGGTGCAGACCCAACTGAAAATGAAACCCCGTCATATTCTGCTGAAGTTGAACTTGAAGTGAACCCCTGGCCATATTTAAGCTCTATTATGCAGTGTAAGCTGTGTTTGCCTAGGGAGACCAAACTAGCAGCTCATAAAATCTAGACATCAAATTTATATCGTTTCATATAGTTAATCAATATTACACAAAGAGTGCCATTTCTTTCTGCAAAAATCAGCACGATTACATCGATTATTATTATTTATTTTTTTTTACTAAAGTTCAATAAACAAGAAGTTCATTAAGAGACTTACATCTTAGACACCATATTGCCTGTTTTTGCTCTATTTCGACAACAAAAAATAATTCCAAACACAGCCACCACAGCACAGTTTTGTATCTCTGAGCAGCATTTAGTTCCTGAATGAATCGACTGTTTAAATGATTTGGTTCAATCGCGATGACACACTTATTAAAGGGGTCATATGATGCTATTTTAAAGATCCTTATTTTGTGTATTTGGAGTAACAGAATATGTTAACATGCTTTAATGTTCAAAAAACACATTATTTTTCAAATACTTTACATTATTGTAGTTCCTCTATGCCCCGCCTCTCTCAAACGCATCGTTTTCTACAAAGCCCCTCCTTCCAACAAGTGCAGTCTGCTCTGATTGGCCAACTGACCCAGTGCATTGTGATTGGCCGAACACCACAAGCACACGTCGGAAATGTAATGCCCCTTACCATAATCGCCAGCTTCAGCTTTCAAGTTAGTTTTATAAGTTCAAGCCTGAAAGGGGAACAGATCGCGTGACAGACACAGTGATGATGCTCATATGTACTGTATTTGCAGTACACAAGCCATAGTTAAGACGATTTCTGACGGGCTGTACACTCCGCTGTGATGTGACCCTGTTCCCCTCACACACTCACACACACACGACGCGTTATGCGCAAAACTCTGTATTTGAACAGCCAATAACAACAATAGCAAATACTTGAACTAATAACAAAACATACAGGTGCATCTCAATAAATTAGAATGTCGTGGAAAAGTTCATTTATTTCAGTAATTCAACTCAAATTGTGAAACTCGTGTATTAAATAAATTCAATGCACACAGACTGAAGTAGTTTAAGTCTTTGGTTCTTTTAATTGTGATGATTTAGGCTCACATTTAACAAAAACCCACCAATTCACTATCTCAACAAATTATAATACTTCATAAGACCAATAAAAAAAAAACATTTTTAAAACATGTTGGCCTTCTGAAAAGTATGTTCATTTACTGTATATGTACTCAATACTTGGTAGGGGCTCATTTTGCTTTAATTACTGCCTCAATTCGGCGTGGCATGGAGGTGATCAGTTTGTGGCACTGCTGAGGTGGTATGGAAGCCCAGGTTTCTTTGACAGTGGCCTTCAGGTCATCTGCATTGTTGGGTCTGGTGTCTCTCATCTTCCTCTTGACAATACCCCATAGATTCTCTATGGGGTTCAGGTCTGTTGAGTTTGCTGGCCAATCAAGCACAGTAACACCATGGTCATTGAACCAGCTTTTGGTACCTTTGGCAGTGTGGGCAGGTGCCAAGTCCTGCTGGAAAATGAAATCAGCATCTCCATAAAGCTTGTCAGCAGAAGGAAGCATGAAGTGCTCTAAAATATCCTGGTAGATGGCTGCGTTGACTGTGGACTTCAGAAAACACAGTGGACCAACACCAGCAGATGACATGGCAGCCCAAATCATTACTGACTGTGGAAACTTCACACTGGACTTCAAGCAACATGGATTCTGTGCCTCTCCACTCTTCCTCCAGACTCTGGGACCTTGATTTCCAAATGAAATGCAAAATTTACTTTCATCTGAAAAGAGGACTTTGGACCACTGAGTTCTTTTTCTCCACAGTACAGGTAAGATGCTTCTGACGTTGTCTCTGGTTCAGAAGTGGCTTGGTAGCCCTTTTCCTGAAGACGTCTGAGCGTGGTGACTCTTGATGCACTGACTCCAGCTTCAGTCCACTCCTTGTGAAGCTCTCACAAGTGTTTGAATCAGCTTTGCTTGACTGTATTCTCAAGCTTGCAGTCATCCCTGTTGCTTGTGCACCTTTTCCTACCCAAATTCTTCCTTCCAGTCAACTTTGCATTTAATATGCTTTGATACAGCACTCTGTAAACAGCCACACCTTTCAGTAATGACCCTCTGTGACTTACCCTCTTTGTGGAGGGCGTCAATGTTTGTCTTCTGGATCATTGCCAACTCAGCAGTCTTCTCCATTATTATGGTTTCAAAGAACAAGAGATACCCAGAATTTATACTGTATGGATGGTCATTAATTGAAACTCAAATATATGAAAGTTTCACTTTTTGAAATAAGTTACAAGAAAAAAATGAACTTTTTCAAGACATTCTAATTTATTGATATGCACCTGTATTCAGAAGCATATCCAGATTGTCATAGCAAAGTCGGAATTGACCATTTTTTTTTTTTTTTTAGAAATAGCCTTCGTGCAGCCAGCCTTGTACTCTACTAGGTTCACGAAACTGTCGTCCATAAAATGCGTTGCACAAATTCGAACATTTGGGTTGGGCTGTTCTGTTGTAAACAAATCTTAACCAATGATTCCTAAATGCATCTACTTTCAGAAGGCCAAATAAAGTGCTTTTGCTTTCTCATAGAAACACACAGCGTCTCCCTGACATGACTGCATCAACACTACTGCGGTTACTGAAACCACGGCTTCTTTCTTTGAGTGAACATTTGGGCGGCATTACGCAAATATTTCCACATCGTGACATAGACGTGGGGGCGTGTTTGAATGAGCCGTTTTAGGAGGGCGTGGACGAGTCTTAACTTTTATAAAGAATATCTCTTTGGGTTTGAGACTTTAGTCTTTGCAACTTTAGGGATCTCATCTATGCACGAACAGCTTGTAACACTCCAAAGGGAAAGCAAAACTTGAAATCGCATCATATGACCCCTTTAACAGTGACTTGAAGCCAAAAATGCCCGTAAAAGGTAAAAATCTATTTAAACTTATTAGAAAAGATGAATTTCTATCACTGCTGTGAACTTACCTAGAACCTAGAAAAGCGCTATAGAAATGTAATGAATTATTATTAACTAACCACACAGAATATGAAGAATATCAAAAACTTTTTAAGAGTCAGCTGTCCACGGCAATCCTTAAGATACCAGCATAATAACACTCTCAGCAAAATATTATCTAATTATCATTATTGATTAAAACCAAGTAAATATCAAGATATCTTTTTTTTTTATTAATATTTCACACCCCTAGCAGGACTTATAATGTTGGTTGGCACCAGGCTCAGAAATAAATGGGAGATGGGGCAAAAATGTTGCCCAAATTTATGATTAGGCGCAAAAAGTGTCCCTGCACAATTAAGCAAGAACTGTTACGGCACTCATGATTCAAGTGTAATGTGAAATGAAGTGTTACATTTCAGACTATCTGCTCATGTTGTATCAGATGTCTTTATACTCGCGTTTTGCAGCATTGAGCATTATAACCATTCACACACCTTTCTGTTGAGTTTATGAATGCAATGTCCAATCAGAGGCCTTTTGATTCATCACCGCAGAGAACACCAGAGTTGTTCAAGTGTACGCGCTTACTGACTGAATTCTGAATTTGCATTTGCAAATTCTGTCAATCATAAACAACAAAGTGCAAAATTGATTGAGTTGCGATTGATTTGCTTCAGTGATTATGGGAGTTTTTGCAAAAGTGCATAGCTCACATTAGACTGAAGTCATGGACCGCTTTAGTGTCCTTTGCTCGCTTTCTTTGTATAATTTATAATAATATTTTTGTTTTTCATGCTACTGAAATAACCAAAGTGAAGTCTTGATTTTCTAATCCTTCAAAAGCAACTAAAAATGTAATAAACGGTTCTGAGCTTGTTTTGTCGGTAACCAGAATATAACTTGCTTTTTCTGCCTTCTTGGTGGGATGGTCTGCATTAAAATCTCACATACCTCCCTAAATGTTTTAAATGTCATGTGTTAACATGTTTTTGGTCATTGCAGTTGAACTTGTAAAGGTGTTCCTTTAATTAAAAACAACTAGTTTGAGATTTATAGGCCTATCCCATTTTTGCCCCCTCCCGCTATTAAAATGTAACTAAGTAACTTTTACTCTGAGTAAATTTTAAATGAGCTACGTTTTACTTGAGTAGAATTTTGGACTCGTACTTTTACTTGTACTTAAGTAAAATTTCATTCATGTAATGGTACTTTTACTTGTAGAATATTTTAGTACTCTTTCCACCTCTGCAAATGTGACACTGATTTTATACAACAGTTTAATAAACAAGTAGTTACTATATACCTTATTCTTCAATGCCGAAGTAATAGAGTACATAAAGAGAGTAATTTGCTTCATTGTTGAATTAATTAGACATTTGAATGAATCGGTTGAATTCAATGACTCCCTTATTAAGACAGTCACTTGCCGCCACCTACTGGCAGTTTTCATGTGTAAAAGAATCATTGCATTTTTAAAAACATTTCATGTTTGTACGTATATTCAACTAAATATTTTAACATTTCTAAAACATTTAACTCATAACATTTATGAAGTAATTTTGCTAGACTAGGTAAATACATTTATACCACTACCTCTGAGCTTCATTAAACAAATGCAGTTATTTCTGTAGTGGATTTTGTTTACATTTCACTTCATTGGTAAAAGCACTATGGTGTTTTTATATTCTAACTTAATTTATTGGTAAAATTTCAGAATTTTATAAAGCAAAAAAAAAAGGCCCTGGAAATCAATTTAATGGGGCAAAAACCACAGATATCGTTATTTATGTTAGTGCTCATAAAACAGTGATGAGAATATTGCTTATGAATCAATGAAGTTTACAACAAATAAAAAAAAAAAATCCTTTTTTGTTTGTTTTTCCACCTTAGACCTAATGGCACTGAAAGAGGAGCGGGAAGTACTGAATGAAACTGAAGAGACAGACCAGTATGAGAATATTCATGATTTTATAACCGGAGAAAAATATTTTTGTTCCTTACAGTCTGAAAAGACTTCCACACGAAAAAGAGCTCAAAAGACAGGAACTAAGAGTTATTTCACTTGCTTTCAGTGTGGAAAGAGTTTCAATCAACAAGGAAACCTTAACAGGCACATGAGAATTCACAATAGAGAGAAGCCTAACAGATCCACTCAGCGCGGAAAGAGTTCCAATCAAAGTGGAAACCTTGACGTCCACGGGAGAATTCACACTATGGAGAGCCTTTTTACCTGCCAACAGTGTGGAAACAGTTTCACTCATAAAGGAGGCCTTAACAGGCACATGAGAGTTCACACAGGAGAGAAGCCTTACACATGTTATCAGTGTGGAATGAGTTTCAGTCAACCTGGAAACCTTAAAGTCCACATGAGAATTCACACTGGAGAAAAACCCTTCATCTGCCAACTGTGTAGAAAAACTTTCAAGCGAAAACAAAACCTTAATGTTCACATGAAAATTCACACTGGAGAAAAACTTTACACGTGCCCTCAGTGTGGAAAGATTTTCACTCAAAAACGATACCTTGAAGCCCACATGAAAATTCATACTATGGAGTGCCTTTTTACCTGCCAACAGTGTGGAAACAGTTTCACTCATAAAGGAAGACTTAACATGCACATGAGAATTCACACTGGAGAGAAGCCTTACACGTGCCCTCATTGTGGAAAGAGTTTCAGTAATCCTGGAAACCTTAAAGTCCACATGAGAGTTCACACTGGAGAGAAGCCTTTCACCTGCCAATGGTGTAGAAAGTGTTTTAGTCAACATGTAAATATTGAAGCTCACATGAGAATGCACATTAGAGAGAAGCCTTTTACCCGCAAACAGTGTGGAAGAAGTTTAAAAAGCAAAGGAAACCTTAATTACCACATGAGAGTTCACACTGGAAAGAGACCCTTTCCCTGCCATCTATGTAGAAAAAGTTTCAAGCAAAAACGAAACCTTTACGCCCACAGGCAAATTCACACTATGGAGAGATTTTTTACCTGCCAACAGTGTGGAAAGAGTTTCACTCATAAAGGATACCTTAACAGGCACATGAGATCTCACACTGGAGAGAAGTTTCAACTGAAAAGGTAACCTTAAGTACCACATGAAGATTTACTCAAGAGGGACCTGTTTAAATGTCATCAGTGTGGAGTGAGTTTTACAGGCAAGACATTGGAAACAAGCCTTCTATTTTTGTCTTGTTTCTAGTCATAATATCTAAAAATTCTTAAATCAAGATACTTTTACTAGATAAGCAAAATTACTTAAGTGCATTTTGCTTAAAACAAGTAAAATGATCTGCCAGTGGTGTAAGTAAACTGGCAGATAATTGTACTTGTTTTAAGCAAAATGCACTTAATTTAGTTTTTTCCCCTCTGGAAACAAGACTAAATATCTTAAGTCATTTTGCTTATCTAGTAAAAGTATCTTGATTTAAGAAATTTTTGATATTTTGACTAGAAACAAGACAAAAATCAAGAGTCACCACGCTCAGACGTCTTCAGCAAAAGGGCTACCAAGCCACTTCTGAACCAGAGACAACGTCAGAAGCATCTTACCTGGGCTGTGGAGAAAAATAACTGGACTGTTGCTCAGTGGTCCAAAGTCCTCTTTTCAGATGAAAGTAAATTTTGCATTTCATTTGGAAATCAAGGTCCCAGAGTCTGGAGGAAGAGTGGAGAGGCACAGAATCCATGTTGCTTGAAGTCCAGTGTGAAGTTTCCACAGTCAGTGATGATTTGGGCTGCCATGTCATCTGCTGGTGTTGGTCCACTGTGTTTTCTGAAGTCCACAGTCAACGCAGCCATCTACCAGGAGATTTTAGAGCACTTCATGCTTCCTTCTTTTGACAAGCTTTATGGAGATGCTGATTTCATTTTCCAGCAGGACTTGGCACCTGCCCACACTGCCAAAGGTACCAAAAGCTGGTTCAATGACCATGGTGTTACTATGCTTGATTGGCCAGCAAACTCGCCTGACCTGAACCCCATAGAGAATCTATGGGGTATTGTCAAGAGGAAGATGAGAGACACCAGACCCAACAATGCAGATGAGCTGAAGGCCACTGTCAAAGAAACCTGGGCTTCCATACCACCTCAGCAGAGCCACAAACTGATCACCTCCATGCCACGCCGAATTGAGGCAGTAATTAAAGCAAAAGGAGCCCCTACCAAGTATTGAGTACATATACAGTAAATGAACATACTTTCCAGAAGGCCAACAATTCACTAAAAATTTTTTTTTTATTATTGGTCTTATGAAGTATTCTAATTTGTTGAGATAGTGAATTGGTGGGTTTTTGTTAAATGTGAGCCTAAATCATCACAATTAAAAGAACCAAAGACCTAAACTACTTCAGTCTGTGTGCATTGAATTTATTTAATACACAAGTTTCACAATTTGAGTTCAATTACTGAAATAAATGAACTTTTCCACGACATTCTAATTTATTGAGATGCACCTGTATATCATTGCTTTTCATAAGCGCCACCTGCTAGCATGCTCATTTAGCTCATCAGTTGTTTCGTTCGGATATGTTTTGTGTAGTTTCACAAAACTAAGGTCAAACCATTCTGTTTTTACTTCAAATTTTTAAATTATACAGTCTAATTTAGACTAAAAACTGCTCATGCTGCATGTATGCAGCATCTTTGTTTGGATCATGATTAAAATTCAGTGGTTGCCTCTAATTGTAAATGGAAAGAGCACAATCAAAGCTTAGTTTGTTTATATAAAATATATTTATTTGTTTTGTTTTAAAATTACAGTTTAGTTTTGTTATTTCAATTTCATAGAGATGTGCAGCAATAGCCTAATAAATGGACACCTTTTCATTTACTGTATAATTTGTCTTCAATCTGATTTTGTTTTAAAAAATAGTGAAAAAATGGAATTGTGAATTGTTCGACTTGAATGCGCAGACCGATCGCTGTATGACATCAAAGCACCGCGGTTTGTGTCGTCGGCGTGGAAGTTCTTCATTGTGAGTTAAGCTGACACAAAGTTCGCAATTTGTAATACAATGTTGACTGTTTTTGCTCAAGTTCGCTGACAAAGTTTCAATAAAAGCCACAGCAGAACTGTTTTGTGTCTCCGAGCAACACAGCGGTGTTTTGAATGAATCCACGTTTTTGAATGAATCAAGTGAGTCAATGATTCAGTAACCTATTCATAAAGACAGTAGTCACTTGCCTCGTTTTTTAATGAATCAGCCGTTTGAATGAATGACTAATGACTCACTCATTAAAACAGTCATTTACCGCCATCTACTGGTGGTTTGGTTTCATATTTAAAAGTAATGCATTTTTCCCAACATTTTTAAGTTCAAAAATATTTAAAACATTAATCTTTTATGCATTTGAAATTTTGATGTGTAAGTGCATTTATGGTACCTCAGCTTCATTAAACAGTCTGTGTAATGCCACTTCAGATGCAGCTTTTGTTTCCTAGTTTGTTGATAGTATGCATACTCAAATGTGAACATTAAAATTTGCAAAAATAAATTACTCCACTGCTCACAAAGAGAAGTATGTACACTGATGACAAGAGAGTTGCACTGTCCTAAAAGTTTGTGGTATAAATGTGTTTTTTTCTCTTGAAGCATATGTTGTCTTTTTCCTTTATTTTGTTGTCAGAGTGAATGCTTTCATGTTAAATTCATAAAAATTTTCTTATGAGAGAGGATGCCCCCAGACCCCCCTTCAAGGTTTCAATTCTGAACTATGTCACCTTTTTGACCTTTTGTGAGTTTGCAGCTATGCTGTGTGATTGACACCGACTACTTCTTTTACTTAAATCCTTGTCCTCTTAATGCTTCACCATGAGCCTTTTTATTTTCTTTTGTGCATATGTGCTCATGTGGCCATACCTGACCATCGTCTTTGCTGTAGTTTCAAATATTGAACATTTGCTGAAGATCCCCTCCAATTTCGACTATGTTGGGTGGTCCTCAGCCATTCAAAGTAGCCAAGCACTGCCCAAGAGGCCATATCACTGACAGGTAAAGTAACCGGTCACGTTTTGTGCCACGTCATATTTAGGGGTGTGGAAATGTCCCCATAAAAACAGAATGGTGTGTAAAACTTTTGGCCATATTTTAAAGAGTCTATTCCACGAACTTTACATATTTCACATAATTTTGAAACTAGAATAAGCAGCGTTCAGTGACAGCTTTCTTCCACACGGGGGTTTGGCATCACAGTATCTTTGTTTCCAAAGAACACAACACACGTCTCCCGAAATCCTGTAGAATCCAACCAATCTGATGACAACTTCTAAACTACTTCTAGATGTAAAAAGTTGGGTGTAAGCCCTGTGCTGGGCTTACGTCAAACATAATGATAAATATATTTACACCTGTTTCACCAACTAAAACTGTCCAGGAGCAGATATGCCTGGCGTAGACAATGCACGTTCACGCCAACACATCCTCCCGCAGTGACAGCTGAGACGACATTCACACTGCAATGGCTTCAACTACTAATAATAAAGAACCACATTGCTGAATAACAAGTGAAGCCACCCACCATGCCATGATTTCACTTAGTAAACATTTCCTAACAAGTCCGTGTTTTATATCTGAATAAATAAAAAATTAAAGGCGACAGGTTAAAATTAAATAAATGTTTAGAGTTATTTTTTTCTAGCTGACTATAGTTTATGTACAATGAATGTCTTTTCTGAGGTAAATGTGACTTTACGTGACATTGTTCACAGGTTTTCTTGAAGACTTTCTGTGGCTGAAAAACATTAAATGAGACATCAAACATTTCAGTAAGTTGTTCTGTTTCTTTCAACAATTTTCTGATGCTCATTCATGTTTATTTTCACTATAACTAGAAGCAAAGTCAAATCAAGTCAAGTCAACAACTGTGTCATAAATGTTGTTTCTTTTGCTCAAATAGCGTTATAAAAAACTTATTTCTCAGGCTAGATCAGCCAGTGCGCATGCGCTGTCCTGAGCATTTTGCATTTTTCCCCATTCAAAACTATACAAGTGACATGTCTTGGGTATTCTATAGTCTTTGTTATTACTTTCTGGCAACAGTAATTAGTTGACTGAGTATAAATCCACAGCCACCTAAGCATATTTGAGGGCTTCTGAGTATAATAAATATGTAACTGTATAATATAATACTATACAAATTATTAAAATATACTGTTAATTTACTATTGTGCTACAAAAAAATGGGTTAAGGCTAGAAGGTATATGTATGGCGCTACTGGACATGCGCACATCAATACAGTGTAATTTTTGTCACACTGTACAATAATAATGACTATTTTTTCATTCTTGTAAAAGGTAGCTGTAGGGTTGTGGTAGATGTAGACGCTAATAAAACACAATCTAATAGGTAGAAAATTAATTTCATTGTTCGTTTCCGATCGGAGCTGTATCCCTTCTAGCCACAACAACCCATAAAATGTTTTGTATTGAACCAATGTCCTACAGAGCTCCGGCAGTTGACGTTATGCAATCTAAACTGCCCGCAGTTGGAACCAGCTTCCAGAAGAGATCAGATGTGCTAAAATATTAGCCACATTTAAATCCAGACTCAAAACTCATCTGTTTAGCTGTGCATTTGTTGAATGAACACTGTGCTACGTACGAACTGACTGCACTGCATTTTATGTATAATCAATTTCTATCCTTAACTGTTTTAAATTAATTTTAAATAAATTTTAAAGTTTAAACATAAGGTTAAAGTAAGTGCTGTAATGGTAAAGAGAATGTGGGCAAAGAAAGACAAGTGTGTTTTGTTAATCAGTTGAAAGTAGGACCTCTGAGTTCTATTTGTTTGGTTTATGATGGTCAAAGTAAGTAGGGGTGAAGTAGTGGAATAGTTAGGTTTTGGAAGGTTCTTTCACTTAGTGCGGAAGAGTTTTAATGTTTGTTTTTATTGTTGTGATTATTATTTTTAATGACTACTTCACTTCCTTTTATGTAAAGCACTTTGAATTACCACTGTGTATGAAATGTGCTATATAAATAAACTTGCCTTGCCTATTGCTTCGCATGATAATTCGATTTTTCACATAAGTTTTGTAGAATTTGGTTTACAGTGTTTATCTTATTAGCGTGAAAATAGTGTCACCCGCTGGACGCTTCTTTCGCTCAACCTGACAAAGACTGAGCTTCTTGTCTTCTCTGCCACTCCAACTCTACAGCATGATTTCACCATCCAGTTAGATTCATCAACAATTACCCCATCAAGTTCAGTCAGAAATCTTGGTGTAATCTTCAATGACCAGCTGACTTTCAAAGATCACATTGCAAAAACTGCTCGACCTTGCAGGTTTGCATTTCACAACATCCAAAAGATCAGGCCCTTCCTTACACCGCATGCTGCACAACGTCTTGTCCAGGCCCTTGTCAATTTTAGGCTGGACTACTGCAATGCTCTTCTGGCTGGACTTCCATCATGCACAATCAAACCTCTACAAATGATTCAGAATGCAGCGGCTGAATGCAGTGTATGTGTGTGATACGGTATGTAGGATGTTTGATGATACAATCATTTTGCCCCAATCTTTGCAGTGACTGGAAAGATACTGAAACATCAAGATAGAGTTAGTGGAACTTAGAGGTGTAATTTGTCCTTTAAGTTACAAATAAAGATTCTATTAAAATAGAAATGTGTAGACAATCCATTGAAATGGTGTATTATTGAATATGAAAAACACTTAACCCTCAAGCATCCTTCATATAACAGCCCTTAATCTATCCTTCGTGGAAAAATTTGGGACATTTTGATCCCACCTTTTTTATGAATGTCATATAACCATCTTCAATAAAATAAAATCTATCAATTTATGCAATTTTGTGATTTTTTATTTACCTCTAAAATTGACCATATTTTTATGCAAAATGTTTATTTTTGTTATATTTAATATTTTACTTCAGTAAAAAAATCCATTAAGTTCAGACAGCCAAAACCTAAAAATTAGGTGACTTTGGTGACATCCGAATGTACTGTATAAAAATATCAAACATTTCAATGCCACTATTTGGCTGTAGTATTCAATGGCTTGTGTGTGTTTGACACATTGAGAATGTTGTATAGGCTCAAACCTTAATTTCTGTGTATGTTTGATCTGCATTATATTGAATTTATTGATTTTTATTGGACAAAAAAATAATAATGCTTTGAATTTTGGTATCTCCCATTAATTTTCTATGGGTGCCCATTTTTGGACACAAAGGTCAAATTAAGGAGTTAGGAGGTTTTTTTTTTTTCAACCACTTAACATTTTTGAATCGAGCTATTTTTTTGTGTGTTCAGGTGGCAAACTTACAAAAAGTAGCCAAGTCTTGAACTTCTCAGATTAAGGAAACTATTTAAAAAAATAAATAATTAAATGATTTTGCCCAAATTTGTCCCGTAGGATGATTGAGGGTTAAATCCTGATTAATAACTTGATTAATAGTCACTCAAAGAATTCTCTATTCTGCAAGCAGAGTTGAACAAATATGTTTTATTTATTATAAGCTATGATTGCTCTCGGCTAATATGGCTGTATGAGAAAAACAATTAATTACAAAACAAATTCACATTCTCTGAAAGCCATGCTAAATGAGTAAACTCTTACTGCATTCCCTCAGTCACCTCTCAGACACCAAATACAGACATTGCTTGTAGCATAAATATCAGAATAGATATGCTAGTTTTAGGAAAACTATGATTACATATGTTATATACTAGAAAAGGAGGGGAATGGAAATCAACTCTTTCATAGAAAACTGCATAAAATAATAATAATTCTGAAGATATCTTAATCCTCTCCTCCTCCATACATGTCTGTCAGGTTCTTGAAGAAAATAAAAATAAACATACAAGAACTAGAGAGAAAATAATTAAAATAACTCTACACCAGAATAACAACTTGCTAACTTTTTAAGAAATAAAATAACTCTATACCAGAATATAACAATTTGCTAACTTTTTTCTACTACACACAGATTCACTATCTCAACTACACCAAATCAACACCTATGTACATCCAATTAGAGGGTTTTGGAACAACTTGAGGGTTAGTAAATGATGAGTTTTCATTTTTGGGTGAACTATTGCTATAAGACAAGTGAACGTCTCCTCTTCAGTGTGATGCCTTATGTGACTGTAAAGTTTTTTTTGTTGATCTGAAACACTTTTCTCAGTGATGGCAAATGAAAGGCTTCCTTTGATGTGAGTTATTACATGATTCTTACGTAGTTTCCTGTCCGAGAAACTCCTTCCACGCTAATGACATATAAAACTGTGATCTTGAGTGAGTCTTCATGTGGTTATTATAGGATACTTTACTTCTGAAACCAGTTCCACAATGAGGGCAAGTGAAAGACTGCTTTACAGTGTGAATTCTCATCATGTGCTTTTTAAGACTTCCTTTTTCAGTGAAACTGTTTCCACACAGTTCGCAGGTGTAAGGTTTTTCTCTAGTGTGGCTTCTACTGTGCTTTTTAAGGTTGGATTTATTAATGAAACATTTTCCACACTGAGGGCATGTGTAAGGCTTTTCTCCAGTGTGAATTTTCAGATGGACTTCAAGATTTCCTTTTGTAGTAAAACTCTTCTCACATTGTTGGCAGTTGTAAGGCTTTTCTCCAGTGTGGATTCTAAAGTGCTGATTAAGGTGTCCTTTTTCAGTGAAACTCTTTCCACAATGTTCGCAGGTGTAAGGTTTCTCTCCAGTGTGACTTCTAATGTGCTTTTTAAGGCTTTCTTTATCAACAAAATTCTTTCCACACTGAGGGCATGTGTAAGGCCTTTCTCCAGTGTGAATTTTCATATGTTTTTCAAGATTTCCTTTTGTAGTAAAACTCTTCTCACATTGTTGGCAAGTGTAAAGATTTTCTCCAGTGTGGATTCTAATGTGCATTTTAAGGCCTGTTTTATTCATGAAACTCTTCCCACACTGAGGGCATGTGTAAGGCTTTTCTCCAGTTATGAAATCATGATGTTTCTCATGCTGAACTTTGTTTTCCATTCCATTCGGTTCTTGGCTCTCCTCTTTCTGTGGCATCAGGCCTAAAGCAAAAAGAGACCAATTCAAGTTAACTCCACAAAGCAACATACATCAGTATATTTAGATATGTATAGCTTCAAAACCAATAACGTTTATAATCACTACTACTGACTAAGCTACTGAAAGAGGTGTTGCCTGTAATCCTGTACTCAATATTGATAACTCTTTGCTTTCTTTAGGAAATGTCTGAAATAAGCTTGACTCAGGAGAACTGGTTAATCCTGGAATAACTGGAATCCTTGCTCCTTAAACCTACAAATGTATTTTTGCCCGTTTTTGGCATGCAATCATGGCTACATACATTCCTCCATGTGCTATTAGATCTTATGATAATGTAGACCATGACATTCTCTTGGATAGCTTTAAAATGATGTTGGCATGTGTGAACAAGAATTAGCGTGGTTTATGTCTCATATATTTGACTGCTACCAATTTGCTTGTGTAAATAAGGAGATCTCATCAAACACAAGTATGGAGTCCCACAGGGCTCAGTATTAGGTCCTCTGCTTTTTATGCTTGTATACGTTTCCTTTAATAGACAGTGGGTCTCATGTGATAAGCAAAAGTACATGCAAACTTGACAAATTTTCACAAACAAATCATGATGTCAAACACTTATTCTACAATTACTTCTAAATTTACAAACAAATGTAGGAACAGACTGCCTGACTTTGACCAACTGACCAATTAAAATTTGGTCAATCATGCCTCTTCTCACTGACTAACGTTTATTCGGCTACTGGGGGCAGCCCTACAGGTCAGGACACATTTGAACTGTACAAGGTACTTTTGGTACTGAAGGCCAAAGAGATGCAGATCCACAACCTGCTGGAGAAGCACACCACGGATAAGCATGAAAAATCTTAGAGCAAAGAGTTGCTCCTAGAAAGTTTTTTCTACTGAAAATTCTGTCATCACAACTCCTTGTTCAGGCTCTTTTTCTGTCCAGGCTGGACTATTGCAATGCTTGTATCCAAGATGGCGCCGAGGATGGCAGCCGTGTTGCGAGCTCCGAGAAAACTCTGCAGGTTTTCGTATGTTTTGTTTGTTTTTCTGTTGTTTTACGTGTTAGATGTTGTTAGTATAACTGTCTACGATAGAGACACGCTTTTAAAGATCGGTTCTTCCGTCGCGCAACGCAAACCGGACTTTGAGTTCCTGAACGCCGATGGATTGTTTACAGACACCGCATCAGAGCCCTTTGTCTGGAACGCACGACCACGACGAAAGAAACGCAGCTGGAAAAGAGGGAAGAGAGCTGGCGTTCTCGTCAGACTGAGACGCCGTGCCTTTCGACCTCCTCTCCCAACCATTTTGCTGGCTAACGTTCAGTCACTGGATAACAAACTCTGTGAACTGCGTGCGCGCATCTCATACCAACGAGAAACAAGGGACTGCTGCGTTATTTGCCTCACAGAAACCTGGATGTCTGCAATGGTTCCAGACTCAGCCATCGAGCTCACGGGCTTCTCCGTGCACCGCTCGGACAGAACGAAAGAGCTCACAGGGAAAAGCAAAGGTGGGGGCGTTTGTTTCTACATCAACAACTCGTGGTGTGATGAAAGGAATATACACCCTATTAAATCCTTCTGCTCCCCTGATCTGGAATTTCATACGCTTCTGTGTCGACCATTCTGGCTACCGAGGGAATTCACAGCGATCATAATCACAGCTGTATACATTCCCCCTCAAGCCAACACAGACCAGGCACTCAGGGAACTGTACGGGAATATAAGCGAGCAGGAAACCGCGCACCCAGATGCAGCGTTTATTATTACGGGGGACTTTAATAAAGCCAACTTCAGAACAATAGCTCCAAAATACTTCCAACACATCACCATCAACACGCGTGGTGATCGTGTACTGGACCATTGCTACTCCCCCTTCCGGGACGCCTACAAATCCCTCCCCCGCCCACCTTTCGGCAAATCAGATCACTCCTCCGTTCTGCTTCTGCCTGCTTATAGGCAGACACTGAAACGTGAAGCACCCGCCCTCAGGACAGTTCAATGCTGGTCGGACCAATCGGACGCTATACTACAGGACTGTTTTGATCACGTGGACTGGGACATGTTCCGGGCAGCGTCTGATGACGACATAGAGGAGTACTCAGATTCTGTAACGTGTTTCATACAGACGTGTATAGAGGATGTTATTCCGACCAAAACGATACGCATCTACCCCAACCAAAAACCGTGGATTAACAGCGATGTTCGATCAGCCTTGTCAGCGCGGACATCCGCCTTTAAATCCGGAAACACTGACGATCGGAAACAAGCCAGTTACGATCTCAGGAGATCCATCAAAGCAGCCAAACGACAATATAAATACAAAGTTGAAGAACAATTCAACAACAATAACCCAAGAAGCATGTGGCAGGGCATCAACAACATCACAGGTTTTAAAGGGAATAAACCAGCCACTGTGAACATTGCCGCCTCTCTGCCGGATGAGCTGAATACCTTTTATGCTCGTTTCGAGGCTCATAACACCGCCCACACAGAGTGCGCTCCCACGGCTGCTGCAGAAGAGGTGAGTCCACTATCCCTTTCTGTCACGGATGTAACTCGATCCTTCAAACGGTTGAACATCCGCAAAGCTGTGGGCCCGGATGGCATCCCAGGTCGTGTGCTCAAAGCATGCGCTTACCAACTAGCCGGGGTTTTTACAGACATCTTCAATCTGTCCCTCTCTCTGTCTGTGGTTCCCTCGTGCTTCAAAAAATCCACCATTGTGCCCATACCTAAGAAAAATAAAATCACATGCTTGAACGACTGGAGGCCCGTTGCTCTGACACCCATCTTCAGCAAGTGTTTTGAGAAGCTCATCAGAGACCACATCTGCTCTGTGCTGCCTGCCTCACTGGACCCACTACAGTTTGCATACCGCAGAAACCGTTCCACAGACGACGCTATTGCCTTCACCCTGCACACTGCTCTCTCCCACCTGGAAAATAAGAACACCTATGTGAGGATGCTGTTCGTGGATTATAGTTCAGCTTTTAAGACCATAGTGCCTGCCACACTGGTTGAGAAGCTCCAGACTCTGGGACTGAACAGATCTCTGTGCAGCTGGATCCTGGACTTCCTGACAGGCAGAAGTCAGGTGGTCAGAATGGGCAACAACACTTCATCTCCGCTGACCCTCAACACTGGTGCTCCGCAGGGCTGCGTTCTCAGCCCACTCCTGTACTCCCTGTACACACACGACTGTACAGCTACACACAGCTCCAACGTCATCGTCAAATTTGCCGATGACACAACGGTGATAGGCCTGATCACCGACAACGATGAGACGGCCTACAGAGAGGAGGTGAGTACCCTGACTAAATGGTGTCAGGAGAACCACCTCTCACTCAACATCGACAAGACCAAGGAGCTGGTGGTGGATTTCAGGAGACAGCAGAGAACACACACCCATCACCATCGACAAGACACCTGTGGAGCGGGTAAACAGCTTTAAGTTCCTCAGAGTTCACATCACCGAGGATCTCACATGGTCCACTCACACAGATGCAGTGCTGAAGAAGGCACATCAGCGCCTCTTCTTCCTGAGACGCCTGAGGAAGTTTGGAATGAGCCCCAGCATCCTCAGATCCTTCTACACCTGCACTGTGGAGAGCATCCTGACCGGCTGCATCACCGCCTGGTTTGGAAACAGCACCGCTGGCAACCCCAAAGCTCTGCAAAGGGTTGTGCGAACTGCCCGCCACATTGTTGGAGGTGAGCTTCCCTCCCTCCAGGACATCTACACCAGGCGGTGTATAAGGAAAGCCAGGAGGATCATCAAGGACTCCAGCCATCCATCCCACAGACTGCTCTCTCTGTTGCCCTCAGGGAGACGTCTCCGCAGCATCCGATCCCGCACTAGCCGACTGAGGGACAGCTTTTTCCCTCAGGCTATCAGGCAAATGAACAGGCAGAACTAACTCACCCTACATCACACTCCCACTCACACATCATGCCATGCATTGCACTTTACCGCCGTTCACTGGACTACACGCACACACTGCAATAATACAACCTATCTGCTATCACTGGATACCATACAATGCACATCCACGACACTGCATATGTATAATCTGTTGCACCTTTGCACAACTATCTATTGCACAACTAATCTGTTGTAAATCTATAATCCGTTGCACCTTAACATACTACAATGTTTAGATGTGTACATAATGTAAAATGTGTACATAGTGTATTGGTAACTAAGACTGTCTTTATAGTACACTGTGTACATTGAGTATGTGTATGTGTATTTTACACATTGTCTTCTGTACAGTCTGTAAATATGTACTGTCTATATGTAAACTGTTTTTGTTTTTTTGCACTGTTTGGAGCACGCTCTCAAGAATTTCACTCACCAAGGCACTTGTGCTGTGGTGATGTGACAATAAAAGTGATTTGATTTGATTTGATTTGATGCTCTCTTGGCAGGTCTTCCAGCCAGTTCTATCAAACCTTTACAATTAATCCAGAATGCGGCAGCAAGATAATTTTTTTTTATAACGAGCCGAAAAGAATGCACGTCACACCTGTTTATCAATTTGCACTGGCTACCAATAGCTGCTTTCATAAAATTCAAAGCATTAATGTTTGTCTACAAAACCACCTCTGGCTCTGCACCACTTTGCCTAAATTCAGTTCTTCAGACGTATGTGCCTCTAGAAGCTTGCATTCTGCAAATGAACGTCGCTTTATTGTTCATCCCAAAGAGGCACAAAATCACTTTCACAGACTTTCAAATGTTCCCACCTGGTGGAATGACCTGCCCAACTCAATCCAGCAGCTGAGTCCTTATCCATCTTCAAGAATCAGCTAAAAGCACATCTCTTCCATCTTTATTTGACCCTCTAACTCTAGCACTCTCTATTCTAATTCTATTCTTTAAAAAAAAACTAACACTAGCTTTTCTAATCTTTTTGTATTTTATCTATTTGTTTTCTTTTTATTTATTATACAATTAACAAAAGCAAAAAAGGCCTCTAACACTAGCTTGCTCTATTCTTTTTCTATATAAAAAAAAACCTTGCTACATATACTGCATTAAGCTAATTGAGACTTGTCATAGCACTTGCATATCATTGCTGTTTTGTTGATTTTGATTGCTTCCATTGTCCTCATTTGTAAGTCACTTTAGATAAAAGTGTCTGCTACATAACTAAATGTAATATATGATGTTATACTTTCAGATGAATACAATTGGAGTTATATTAACCCATTTAATCCCACCGGTCACAAGTGACCGTAAAAAAGTTTTTCATTTATAACGCTCTACAAACCGTACCGACTGATGTTTTAGTGCACTTTCTGCAAATATGGAAAAAATAAAGGGTCTGAATTAAATATGTGCAGTTTCACATGATTAGTGCAACTTGTCACATGACCAGATCAGTTTATTTCCTGTTTGCACCTTGAGCAGATGATGGAGGCATCAAAGCTCTGAAACAAAAGTCTAGTAAAGTATGTTAACATAAAGATGACGAAGATTTTTGGTACACATTATCTTTAGGGTGTCTAGTATTAATATATGCATTTGCATATATTCAGTTTTGTTGAGTGTGGTCATAGAGTGAGTAAACATGTTGATGGTCACAATAGTGACCGGTGGGATAACGGTGAACTTTATTTTACAATATAATCCAATGGCAGTTGCTAGTGAAAATAACAATAAAATATTGCAATGACAAAATATTGCACTTAATTAAAAATTCAAATGTTAGAAAAATTTTACAATAATGATGTTGTAATACTCGTAGCATTGATATAAAAATGATGTTTTGAAAGTAATTTCAAATATTTAAATTTAAATTGTATTTAAATTTGAAAGTACTCCACACCGCTCCAGGGGGTAATAAAGGCCTTCTGAAACCAAGCAATGCGTTTGTGTAAGAAAAATATCCATATTTAAAACTTTATAAACCGTACAATCTGTAGCTTCCACTAACTGATGTAACCACGTTCATAAGAAAGCATTATAGTGGATGATGTAGGTGATTCTGTCAAAATGTAATTTTCAATTTCCTTTGCGCTAAAATGAACCATTTCCCTTACAATGTTTTTTTTCTTGTGTGTGCATATGCATTAGGGCTGCACAATAATGATTAAGCAGATGAATTAAGCAGAATGAATAATCATGATTAATATTGTCACGAATCCTGTCCATGCACTTCCGTTCACTCACCTCCAGAGGTCACTCGTTCACCACATTGACTCTTACACCACATTACTGTTGCCATTCACCATCGAACTGCATTTCCCATCATCCACTGCACTGACACAGCTGTTCGCACTGATCACGCTTACACCTGATAACTATCTCACAATTACCATCACCCAATCACACACACTTTATAAGCCTGGGACTTCCTCTCAGATAACGCCGAGTATTGTTTAGACATAGCTACTCTACAGAGCGTTCCTAGCTGTCAGTTTGCCTTGCTAGATTTCCCGTGTTTGATTCCTGCCTGTGTTTTCTGGATTTACCCTTATAGCCTTGCCCTGTGGACTCTGTTTGCATCTGGTTTGGATTATTGCTCGTATACCTGGATTGTCTCTCTGCCTAGCCCTTGTTGGATATTGTTTGCTGATCGTCGACCAACACTTGCCCTAGGATTACTCTTCTGTCTTGCCCTCTATATACCTGTTTGACCCATGCTTGTTTCTGACCACTCATGTTAATAAAGCCTTGCAAATGGATCCCCATGACTCACGTGTCGTAACAAATATGCTCAAAAATTACAATTGCTATTATTATTATTATTATTTCTTTTTACATCTCAAGAATTATTGCGCTTTCACGTGAGCACAAGTCAGGAGAATGTCATCAAACATGCAGGGGTTATTTTAGGCAACGGCTATTTACACTAAGTGAAACAACAGTATTTTCTTAACGATATGCTATATTACATGAAGTACAAATAGTGATAGATTCTATTTACAAACTTTATATAAAAATATCAGTATTTTCTTTGCAATAATAGTAGTTAGATGCTATTTATACTTAGTGCAAATACTGGCAGATATTTGCACCTCAGTACTCCAGTAATAAACAGTCTGAAATAGTAAGGTGTTAAGTGTAAATGATAATTTTTTATTATTATTAAATGGATGCTGCCTTAATGGGACAATAAAATCCTCCCTACACCCACTCCTAACATATAAATACCTGCGAGGCTCTTTATTTTCCACCTTTCAATTATTTGTGATAGGGGTGTTGCGATATAAAGGTATTGATGATAACCATGATATTCAAATCATGAAATATCGACATTGTGTTAGGGTGTGGCGATATACCGGTATTGGCGGTAACTATGATATTTAAAATGAACAGGACACTTATGATAACACAACACACAAAAAGCCTACTCCAGCGCCAGTACCTGGTTGACCTCCCAGGTGGCAGTATTGCGCCTTAACGCTGTCAAACAAGACGACGATGCAGCGCGCAGCCGCGCTACTCCGAGAAGAACCATGTTCAATATTATCCAGACAGTAAGTTGACATTATTTTACTAGTTATGGAATGGGAAACGTTACATTAACCTGTTAACAGCGGTTTCCTGTGTTCATATATTTAAATAAAAGGGTGATTCTTTTAATAAGTACCGCATTTTCTTTACTCATCTAATTTTTGTATTTGTATTTGCAATCAAGTCATGGCCAATACTGCCTTTGTGTAGCAATTGATTTCTTTGTTCAAATATATTACACGATTAAAACTGATTTAGAAAAACTGAGCGACCACATTAAACTCCGTAAAATGTAAAGTTGGTCGCAGTGCCATGCACTTAATGCCTCTGTGGCCGTTCTAGGTTAAAACAGTTAAAACAGCTCAGACTTACACTTGAGTATGGGACTAGGCTTAAGCCTTGTCTGTGAAACCGGGGGAGAAATTGCTAAACCAAACAAGTTTGCGTAAAACTAAAACTAATTCCAAACTAGAATTAGAAATATAAACTCTGTCCTGTAGCAGGTTGCAGATGTGCATTTATGTAGCAACCACAACTAAAAAATTAAATTAAATAAAAAAAACATTTAATATGGTTCTTCACTGAGAAGTTTGAAAATTTAGTTGCAGCAAGTAGCACAAGCACTTTTCAGGATGTGTGAGGCACACTTGTAGTGGATCAACAACCAAGAGATTTATCATGTTTTTCATGCTTTGTTCTTTTGCTCTTTGTGAAACTTATGTACTTTAAATTCTGTTGCTTTCATATGGAAATAGATATGATTACAATACACAAATACTTAAACAACAATATGTGTGACCCATGCTGTCAAAATGAGTCAAAATACACACAGGCTAATTTTGAGCAACAGACAAAAAGTGAAAAATGTTTCCGTATATCAGGTTTTCACACAAATGAATTCATTAAGCCCTCGTCTAGTGATCCCTAAGATCCAAAAAGCAATTAAACATCTAAAAGTATCATTATTTGTACGTTTCTGAGAGGAGTACCTTTTTCTCTGCTCGATTCTTGCGTTGCCGCTGACTGATATATGAATCGCGCACATAAAGTTGCTGTCTATGGAGGGTCAGAAAGCTCTCGGATTTTTACATTTGATTATTTATTTTTCTAACTTGAATGCTTTTGTTTAGATGTAAAATGAAAAAAAAGTGTGCACTATTGATTTCTTATATTTGTTCTACTGTTGTTTTCTTGCATCTGTAATTATTTTTAATAACAGATCAAATTAAAAATGGCTATATTGTGATTATTAACATAGTAATTAATATTAAGAAAGGAAGTCTAGGAAACAATTGAGAGAGAAAGCTGCAAGAGGGCAGAAAATGTACAAAAACAGAACAAAATAGTTCAGCTTTGAGAATAAAAGCCAACCTGTTTGTGTCTCAGTATCTTCATGTTTGACTCTGAATGTTTCTTCAATCTTCATGTCTTCACTCTCCTCTTTAATAAACGCCATCTTTGTTTGTTCCTCAGTATCTTCATGTTTGACTCTGAATGTTTCTTCAATCTTCATGTCTTCACTCTCCTCTTTAATAAACTCCATCTTTATAACAGTGTAACGCGGATCTCAGCTGCTTCTTCAGGAGTTCTGTGTTTGTACACTTTGTCCTGTTTAAGATGAGAATGAACAGAAAAAAATAAATAAATGAAGAGTTCAGATGCAAAAGCCTCTAAGTGCCACCTGAAATTTTCATCTAAAATGAGCTTCTTTTTTTTTTATAAAGCTCCTATGTTTAGGTTCAGTAATTTAACTCTAATGGCAATGTATAGGTCCTTTTCTATGCAATTAAAAGTAGAATAACTGAACATAAATATAGGAGCCTGATAAAAATACTAATTTTAGAAGAAAATTTCAGACAGCACTTAGAGACTTTTGCATCTGAACTCTTCAAATGCAAACTGAATCTCTGGTTGCATCTCAATCAGATCCCTAGTTCAGTAGTCAGCACACTGATGAGGGAGTCAGTCAGAGTGAGAGTTAATGGACTTAAAACAGCGAAATTTTAACAATAAATAATTATAAAAAATTCATGTTGGAGGCCCCCCCACCACCAATAAAAAGCACTTGAAACAAATATGATTCTAACCTTTTTATTTATACAACATTTTACATTAAATTTTGTATATTTTTATTTCTACAGTACAAAAATGTGGAAACATTGCTATTTTAAATGTTTTTGAAAGAAGTATCTTATGCTGATCAAGCATGGATTTAGCCTATTTGATCAAAAATACATAAAAAAAACAATAATGTGAAATATTATTACAATTTAAAATAATGGTTTTCTATTTTACTGTACTTTAAAATATAGGCATATGGTCTTGTGTTTTGCTGTGATGCAAACTAAATTTTCTTCAGCCATTACTCCAGTCTTCATGTGTCACATGATCCTACATACAGTGCCTTGCGAAAGTATTCAGACCCCTTCATTTTTTTCACGTTTTATGTTGCAGCCTTATGTTAAACTGCTTTAAATTACTTTTTTCCACATCAATCTACACTCCATACACCATAATGACAATGATAATGATCTTTGCAAATTTATTAGAACAAAAAACTGAAATGCTTCCATTGCATAAGTATTCATACCCTTTTCTGGGACACTTGAAATTTAGCTCAGGAGCACTCATATCACTTGTAGATGTTACTACACTTCGAGTGAAGGTAACCTGTGGCAAATTCATTTGAATGAGTATGATTTGGACAGGCACACACCTCTCAGAAAAGGTCTAACAGCTGATAATGCATATCAGAGCAAAAACCAAGCCCTGAGGTCAAAAGAACTGCCTGTAGAGCTCAGAAACTGATTCGTGTCAAGCCACACATCTGAGGAAGAGTTAAAAAAAAAAATTCTGCTGCATTGAAGGTTCACAGAAGCATGTAGTCTCTGTTACCCTTAATGGAAGACGTTTGAAACAACCAGGACTCTTCCTAGAGCTGGCCTCGTGGCCAAACTGAGCAATTGATGGAGAAGGGCTTTGGTTAGAGTGGTGACCAAGAACCTGATGGTCACTTTAGTTGAGCTCCATGATCATATATGCAGATGAGAGAAACCTACAGAAGGACAAACATCACTGCAACACTCAACCGATCTGGGCTTTATGGCGGTGTGGCCAGACTCAATCCTCAGTGAAGACACATTAAAACACACTTGGAATTTGCAAAAAAGCACCTAAAGGACCCTCAGACTCTGAGAAACAAGATTCTCTGGTCTGATGAACCTCAATTCTAAGCATCATGTTTGAAGGAAACCAGCTCTGCTCATCACCTGCAGAGTACCAACCCAAAAGTAAAGTGTGCTGGTAGCAGCTCATGCTGTGGGGCTGTTTTTCAGCAGCAGGGACTGAGGGACTCATTAGAGTAGAAGAAAAGCTCAATGCACCAAAATACTGAGATAGCCTAATATGAAAAACCAAGTCCAGAGCATTCAGAACCTCAGACTGGGCAGAAGGTTCACTTTTCAACAGGACAATGACCCTAAACACACAGCAAGAGTGGCTTATAGACAACTCTGTGAATGTCCTTGAGTGGCCAAGCCACACCTTGGGTTTGGACCAATCGAATATTTCTGGAGAAATACTGAGTTAAGGGTATGAATACTTGTGCAATGTACTTATTTCAGTTTTTTTTTTTATATATAAATTTGCAGTTGTCATTATGGTGTATGGAGTGTAGATTGATGTGGGGAAAATAATTTAAAGGACTTTTAAATAAATAATTTAAAGCAGTTTATCATAAGGCTGCAACATGACAAAACGTGAAAAAAATAAAGGGGTATGAATAGTTTTGCAAGGCACTGTAAATCATTCTAATATGCTGATTTATTATCAATGTTAGAAACAGTGCTTAATGTTTATTTTATAACCTGTGACACTTTTTTGCAGGATCTTTTGATTATTATTATTTTTTTTTTTAAATATATTGTTATAAAAGATTTATATATATAAGTCTTTACTATCACCTTTTATCTATTCAACACATCCTTGCTGAATATTACTGTGTTTTTTCTCTCTCTGTATTTCTGATGCAGGCTTGAGCATAAAAAATGTATTTCAAAAACAGTAATAGACTGGTACTGTATGTACATCAAACTTTATCCAAGGTAATCTCTTTTTTTGTTTGATGAAGGTGTTATTGTTGTTGTTGTCATATTATTTTGCTGTTTTATTTAATTTAATCGCAGTTCCAGAATACCACTTCAGTAAGTGCTTTTATCTTTTCTTTTTCCCCCTAGCTGGGCATGGGCAGGATTCCCCCGTCCCATTTAATCAATATTGACTACAGATATTATTTGACTACTTACATTATTAATATCAATAATATGATATTATGTATTGCATTGTTAAATATGACAGATATATATATAAACAAACACACAAATCAAGTGGAACAGAAAGACGCGGTCACTACTAAGCAGAAAATGAAATTATAAGTGTAGAGCAGTAATCCTAATCATCAGCCGAATTTAGAAGATGACATCAATGTTTTTGAACCATTAGAAATATTCTAGTGTGTTTGCTTTTTAACTATGGATACAAACTAATCTGCTTTTTGTAGCTATTTAGCTAGTCATCTCCCGACGCGATGTCATTCATTGTACACGCAAATTCAAAGCATCGCGTCAACGGCGCTCTTTTAGACTAATAAAGCAGCAGTGCATTATCTTTCCAGACATCACGCTGATCGACAGAACAAGTTTATATTTAGAATACATTGTAGTCACTCCAAAATAGATGACAACAACTCATTATGAGAGGTGCTTCTTTGCGTGCCTATTTAGCCTTTTGCATTAGGGCTGCAACAAACGATTATTTTGATAATCGATTAATCTAACGATTATTAGACCGATTAATCGACTAATCGTCGATTATTTCACTGATTAATCAGTAGACTTTGATTGATTATTCAGTTTTTGCAATTAGTTAGAATATTAGGTTATACATATTCTAACATAAATAAAGGTCACTTCAGCTTTAGAAAAGCATATTATGTAATTACAATTATTACACAATTAATTGGTAACACTTTACATTAAGGTTAATTAGTTAACATTAGTTAACATGACTGCACTGTATTTTATGTATAATCATTTTCTACTCGTAACGGTTTTAAATTCATTTTAAATAAATTTTTAGATAATTTCCTTGTTTTTATTGTTGTGATTATTATTATTTTTTAATTCCTTGTTTTTATTGTTGTGATTATTATTTTTAATGTCTATTTCACTTCCTTTTATGTAAAGCACTTTTGTGTTTTTGAATTTTTTTTGTGTATGAAATGTGCTATATAAATAAACTTGCCTTGCCTAACATGAATTAATAATGAACAATACTTCTATAGCATTTGTTAATCTTAATGTTAATTTCAGCATTTACTAATGCATTATTAAAATCACAAGTTGTTTTTTTTTTTACATTGATAAATGCATTGTGAACTAACATGAACAACTGTATTTTTATTAACCAACATTAACAAAGATTAATACTTAAATGTATTGTTCATTCATGTTAATTAATACATTAACTAATGTTAACAAATGATACCTTATTGTAATGTTACCAATTCATTATAAAAATAGATGTATTTGGCACAAAATGAGATGACAGACAGAGACACTCTCACCATTTAATTAGCTACATGAAGAAGTAACTGAATGACACATTTTGCACATTCTGCCTAACATCTCCTTTTGTAAGTCATATAGATAAGAAACAAAATAAAGGTAAGTGATATGATGCTTTGGATAAACTATTTTATTCACAACATAATGTCTTAAAATACCTTATAGGGTTATGATAATCAAAACAGCCCTGAGCTAGATCAAGCTTTGATCTCTGCAAACCAAACTGTCACTTTAATGAAATTATTATTTTTTCCCACTAATAAAAATATTTTATCATTAGCTAGCTCACACTGGAGAGCTGCTTTATAACAGAAAATCAAGTTGTAATTCTAACTGAAAGCGACACTGACTTTCATGTTTTTCATGTTTAATACCGTAAAGCTGCTTCAATTAAGGCTCTCTATTGCATAAAGTACTATATAAATAAACATAATGTGACCGAACTCTACTGGAGTAATGTTACGTTACTGAACTGCAGAGCTCATGCAAACATCCACATCGTTGTAATCAGATGCATTTTTAACTGTTGCTTTCACACTGCTGTCAGTTTTTGTTGTTTATTTCGTTACTGAGAGGAAAGCGCGCAATATATATTTACATATTCATCCAAACGCCGCTCAAGTTTGGACGCATTTGCTCTGAAGTGCTGTGTGTGTGTTCTTCTCTTGATCTGCATCCAGGACGGCTGAACTAGAGTCTTGCGCTACAGCGCCACACTGGTCAAACCGCAGTATTGCAGGCTCTTACATTAGGTCATATGAGATCAAACGACTACTCGACAACAAAAATATTTGTCGACAATTTTTTATTGTCGACGTTGTCGATAATGTCGACTAATCGTTGCAGCCCTATTTTGCATCGCATAGTTCACAGCACCTGAAAGATGTGTTCGTTACGCAAATATCCAGAAGGCGGGACCCACTTTGAAACTGCAACATTAATTGGATTAATTGCAGATGAGTGACAATTCAGCTATATCCAGTGAACAATGAGGCTAGTATTTCTGCCCGTCTTGACTGGTGGACTGGCGTATAGGGGATGCTACGGTTATGGAGGCCCCTCCTCAAAGCCCGAGGCGATCGCCTGCTCTGCCTATAGCTAGCGCCGGTGTTGTGCCCAATACTGACCCATGCCAGATTATTACCCCCTAGTATTGGTAGGTTTAGGGTTAGGTGTAGGGGAGAGGTTTAGGGTTAGGTGTGGGGGAGGGGTTAGGATTAGGCAATCAGATAGCGATTTCAACAAGAGGGGTAATAATTTGGCAGGGGGTCGAAAATGGGCACAACAACGGCTCTGATCACACATTTGTGTTTGTTGTTCTTGTTTTGAGCAGCAGTGTCTCATCAGCAGGGGCCTGTTTCATAAAACAGGTTTACCAAATAAGCCAGGTTTATTTCAGTTAGTCGGATTTATTGTCAGTTGATTTGGTTCAAAATAAGTCAGACTAACTGAAATAAGCCTGTCTTATAGGGCTGTAGTCAAGTCCACCTTTGTCGAGTCCAAGACAAGTCCAAGACCAGGACTATCGAGTCTGAGTCAAGTCCAAGTCCAAATGAGACAGTCAAAACAGAGAAAGAAAAAAAGAATCTTCTTCAAAACCACATACTTAACTATAATTTATGTGATACAAGAGACAGCATATCTTCTATTCTAAGATAATCATTCTGCATTATTATTTGTAATGATCTAAAAGCATGTGCAGCAAAACTGTAGGATCAAATAAGGCTATTTTATCTACTTTAGGTTTAGCAATTTCACTAACGTCACATAAGCTGAAGTGCAACTTCACATTTTCAGCATTTTTATTATAGTATAACAATCACATTCTGTGCTGCCAATGGAAAATATTACAAATAACAAGCAACATAAGTGTAAAAAAAATCTACATGTTCCCATTCTTGAACTTGTTACTTGTTCTAAAGCAGGGTGTCCAAACTCAGTCCTAGAAGGCCAGTGTCCTGCAGAGTTTAGCTCCAACTTGCCTCAAAACACCTGCCTGAAAGTTTCTAGTATGCTTAGATTAGCTATTTCAGGTGTGTTTGATAAGGGTTGGAGCTAAACTCTGCAGGACACCAGCCCTCCAGGACCAAGTTTCAAGACCCCTGTCCTAAAGAAACCATAGTACAATATAACCCTCCCAAGCAAGGCTGTATAACATATAAACACCTTCAGGTCTGTGTGTCTGTGTGTGGCCGCGCATGCATTTGTTTGCTCTTTGCCTTAGGCCATATAATATAGGTGCTATATAATATATACATCCAGGGGCGGACTGGAAGAAAATTTCAGGCTGGGAAATCTCACTCTCATTCAGGCCATCCCATACACCCACAACAAATTTTTAAACAGGACAACAATATTTTTTGTATGGCCATCATCATCATTGCATAATAAAGTTTAAATTCCTAGGCTGGGGCCGTGCAAAATAATTAAAGGTTATCTTTTGAACTTCCATTTTCCTTTTTAGTCTCTTGCCTGACATCTCTGTCTCTCATGTGTATGTTTACTTTTTTCACTAATGTTCGTGCACCTGTCACTTTTCCAGCACCACATCTCCACCTTGTTGCAAAACAGCCCCCTCATTGTAATTTGTTTGCACATTTATTTTAGAAAAAAATAAGTACATTATTGTTTTATCTTGTCAAAATTAGCACAATAGCTACATCTTTAATATATCTTTATAGAAAAATCTTAAAATTGAATGTTTTTGCATTATCATGGGTCATTTTTATTCCTAAGGAAAATTAACCATAGTATTATTAGACCTATGGTAAAAGTAACCATGTTTTTGGTGGATTGATTACTATTTGTATAACCAGAGTTTTACTACAAATACCATGGTGACACTATATCGTGTAGCAAAACCATTATTAATTTGTGGTTACCATGGTTTAACTATAGTAACCATGGTTTTGGTTTTATTTTTAGTAGTTAATTGTCCTAATGGTTGTGTTGGTGTCTGCCATAACTCCTCCTAAACCCGTTATAAAACTATGTGAATATTTATCTGCTAAATTCCGTCTCTTTACAATAGTTATTATGTCCTTTTGTTAAGTTTGCAGTAATTGACAGCTACTGCTAACATTTGCTAACAGTTTAATGTTTAAAGATAAACAAATATAAGACTACAATAGTCTATTTACAGATGTAACTGACCTGCACTTGAAGCCCTGAACAGGACAGTTTTGCCTCTCTGCTCCACCTGAGCGCTTCCACTCCATTCTAGAGTCTCGCGTCCCGGATGCGCGCGAGGCGAATCGCGTTACCAGTCAAGACTAACCGATTCATGATATATTAGAGTTTTATTATTGAATGGCGAACTCGGAAATTATCACTTTAGTACATTCGGCAGGCAACAAAAACAACACCAACAACAATATTTAAAACAATTAATAATAAATAATAATAATAATAAAAAAAAATGTAGGGCAGCGGGCCAAATTGGCTGCCAGGCCAGCAGGAATACTCCCGGTGCTCCCGATGGCCAGTCCGCCCCTGTATACACCCCCCGGGGATGGGGGATATAGACAGTGCTACAGGTGTTCATTTAGTTCAGTTATAGAGAACAGACAATTAAAGATTGAAAAATTAAAGAAATTAAAAAATTGTTTATTTGTTTCTATTGCTGGGCGATATGGCAAAGAAAAAAAAAATCTTGATTGTATCAGAACATTTGACCAACTCTCGATTTTGTACGCTTTTGACTAGTCAACTTGAAAATATAACTACAACATGATTCAAGCTACTTTTTCTTTATTAACCCTCGAGTTAAAGAAAACTCTATTCTAAGTGCACCACACATGAAGTTGTCAACATGATTAAAATTTTAAACAAATCGCTAAATATCTTTGCAGAAAAGATGCATGAACTACAACTACATCTTGTGCAAACTTTTCTTATGCATGTTATATGTTCAGAAATAATACAAGAAAAATACTTAATTTTTTTTCAAGTAATTCAAATTCAAAATGACTGAAGGTATAACACCTAGAGTGCTATTATTAACTATAAAGGCTCTGTAAAACAGAGAACAGCAGTTTTCAGCCTGTCACCCTGATGCAAACATGAAATATCAGACAGAGTAGTAGTTCTTCACAGGTTTCCGATATTGTATCTATGGCCAAAATAATAAAAATGATTTATGCCTCCGCGCAGCGCGTATACTCGGAGCCAGGCATATGACACAGGCACGCAGCTGTGCATTTACCAGGCGACCAATGGCAATGCCCGTTCTAGATGGAACTAAACCCATTACATTACCCATTTTCCGATCAAGCGAGCCAGATTAATGGTTTTGTTTTAAAAGAGAAAAAAAGCATGTATAGCTGGACTCGGTCGAGACCAACTAGAACATTTGGCGAGTCCAATGACCATGTCCGAGACGATAGAAAAACGTCTCGAGTACTACAGCCCTGTCTTATTTGGTAAACTTGTTTTATGAAACAGGCCCCAGGTGATTCAAAACAGTGAATCAATTGTGAAGCAATTGACTCAATTGACTCGCCCTGCGTCCCAATGTGCACTCTATCTGAATAGTATTGAAAATTACTAATATCACACAGAATTTAGGATGGATAGTATGCACATTGGGACGCAGGCTTGGAGTTTTAAAAACACCCGTTTCTCTGAATGAATCCGTGTTTAAGATAATATTATTCAGTACAGAGAGCAAAGTGAGACGCGCCTTTTCTGTCTTCACTCACACAACAACCTTCATAATGATGAACTATTACAATATCACATTCAGTTAACACTCAATTGACGTTACTTGCTTGTAAAACTATAAAGTACACTGACCGCGTTGCATCGATTTAAACACTTTAAAACCACAAACCTTTCTTCAGCTGAAACACAGACGCGGCTCTATGATGTCATATATCCAAATCAAAATAAAAGTCCTGTGCACGCGCTGCTGTGTCTACAATTCAAGAAAGTGCATGGGTATTTACAGAATAACAGAACACGTCAGAGAATTTTACTCTTAGTGAAATACATGGTGTTTTATAATTGTGTGCTGAAAATTACCTCCAACAAATATAGGTACACACACACACACACACACACAGTGGAGATTTAAAGCAACATTATAATACTTCCGCTAATAGTAGTTGTATTGTGATTCCGTAGTTTTGCGTTCACTGTGCAGATTTTACAGGCTAGTTTACTTTTAATATGGACCACAGAAAGACTGGCGTACCTTATGCAGTTAGGGGGTGTCATAATATCTGATTCAAGCATAAAAAAATACCTGCTAGACATTTGTTTTGACCATAATCAACGCACCGGAGCTGAATGTGGATGTGGGGCACCTTATGATTTGCACGCCTCTCAGAAGGGAGAAGAAGCTCGTCGGCTTTGGTTAAAAGCCTTAAACTTAAAGAAACCAACGAAATTTCTGTATGTTTGCTCTTTCCACTTCGTTGATGGCAGACCTATGGAAAATCATCCATTCCCCGAGAAACGATGCTCCAGTGAAGACTGGATTCTCAAGAATGACACTAGCTCTGTATTGTACACTGGCTTCACCCTTAATGACTTTAAAGAACATGTTAAATATGTTCAGCAATTCTACACTTTCAGTTTTAAGATGCACATAATGGATCAAGTTCTGATGACCTTGATGAAGCTGAAGTTGAAGTTACTACAAGGAGATCTTGCTGAACGCTTTGATGTGTCCCAGATTGTAGTGAGCCGGATTATCTCCTACTGGTTTGATACAATGGAGGAGCACATGAGAGTCTACATTCCATGGCATTTTATATGAAATTTAGAATGGTGTAGTAATTTTGGATACATTGTGTAGTTGTTTGGAATTAGTCAGTGTGACCATTAAATATACTGTTTTACATTTTACATTTAGTCATTTGGCAGACACTTTTATCCAAAGCGACTTACAATTGGGGAGTACATAAAGCGATTCATCTTGAAGAGGCAATCAGACAGAGGAAGTGCTAGTAACACCAAGTCTCAGTCATTGTTCAAATAAGTACAAGCTAGCAAGGGAAGGAGAGAAACATAAAGGGAAAGTTTTTTTTTTTTTAGAACAAGTTTAGGATGAAGTCAAGTACTGCCGAAAGAGATGAAGATATTTGTTTTTACACAAATATCTTCAAGATCTTATATTACTTCTTTCTCCTTATATATGCACACACACAAACACACGATTAAAATGTCAAGATGCAGTTTATTTTTATTTATTTTTTTCCACTGAAAATGATACAGTTTAGCAATGCTAGGTAAATAATCGCCAATTTGTCACTTTTTCAAAATCAAGGAACAAATGGAAAACATTCTGAATAGGGGTGTCAAACGATTAATTGCATCCAAAATAAAAAGCTATATAAATAATAATATACTATATATATATATTAAAAAGTACACACATATATTTTAGTTATTTATAACTTTTAATTTGGATGCAATTAATCAGCCCTAATTCTGCACAGTATATTAATCAGTTAACGGGTAAGGACAAAAAAATATTTCATTACTACTTTAAAACTATCAACAAATGCTTTCACAGATGAAAGAGAAAAAGGAGACATTAGTCATTTACCTAACTCCTCAATGCAATCACATAACAGTACTGGGATTCACGTCTGCTTTTAAAAACACAAATGATCTTTCTGTTTCATGTACCAGCACTCGACCGACTTTCCTCTGTGCAGGTAGGCTTACTGATATGCCTCAGTGCTTTATAATTCCGTATCAAAGACCCGTCTACTCCATAGTGACAAAATTAAATAATTAAAAATGTCCTCATAAGTTATGGCAGGTTACTTCTTCATTTCATCCTCCCACTGTGTTATACACCGCGGGTGTGGTAAATATTTACCATCACAGTATTTAATAGTGTTCTGTGTGTGCTCCCACCACATCGCTCCTTACCTACCGGCTAGCGAAACGGAAGTTTAACACATTATAAGCAAGTACGTCATCATATTTACTTCCGCGTTGCAAAATAAGGTGGATAACATTTGCTCAGAGACAAGGGTAGCTGCTGCCTGGAGCAATGGGCGTGCCGACACCCGCTTCGGATGTTATCACTCGATTGAATAAGCGTTTTCAGTGGATATCAGGTCATAGATATGGGCTAGAAGAGATCTGCTGCGTCTACTGCTAGGCTCAGAAGACTGTTATCATCTATCGAAATGGTTAATCACCGATGCAAATGCAAAAGAAGACTCCAGATCCAATCCCAGAGGAATCCAGCTCGCCGGTAACCGGAAGTCTAGTGGAACGCGGCAACATTGCAGTATTTCTCTATTCATATTTTCAGGTAAGAGCATTTAAATGATAAAACCGAGCGTTTTAAAGTGGCTTGACATGAGATAACCGTGTTGGCATGTAATTAGCATGTTTTTACGTGTCTGAAGATAATGGGGAAATTTAGTTTACTAGTTAAACGCAAAGGTAGCCAATAAAAATTACTTTTTTCCACACTGTAAGACAAGTAGGCTTATTGCTTATTGTCTTATCTGCTTAGTAACGCTTCACTGAAGCTATTATGTTATCATACTGAAATATTCAAACCCAGGACGTATTTTACGACTGTTTGGTACGTTTGGAAACCTTGGGATCTTGACTAGAATGTAATATAAAGTTCTGTGGGTTTGAACAAAGCTTTTGGTCATGCATGAGGAACCTTAGGGTAACGTTATAATGTTAAATTTAATCAGGCTGCTGCTCTACTAGCACACCTGTCACCTGTGACTGTTAGCTGGAAGCTTACAATTACATTCATGCAAAAGACGAACACTGGCAATCTATTAGAAATAAATAGACTGTGGTAAATATCTATCTATCTATATAGAGGTACCAAATAGATATTCCTCATCTGCATCCCATGTTCACTGATGGGTTTCTGTCTTTTAGGCTGTGATAAGAAGTACGGGTTGCACTTTGCTTTATCTAATAATATTTTATATACAAATATTTTTATTTCAGATATGGGAAAAGCAGTTAAGAGCACACGCTACAGGAGCGTTAAGATTAAGGTGGTGAGGAGGTGTATCGCTGGGCCTGCAAAGGTTTCTTACCTTAAACAAGGTCTTCCCCAGCCCAACTCCAAACAGACCCACCCTTCGGACCCTTCAGACCCTTCCACGTCTATTACACCTCAACATGCTGAACCTGATGATGTGGCACCGAGCTGTAGTTCATGTTCTGAGACTGCATACAGTAAGGCAAGCCTGGGATGCAGTCAAGGATGACATGCTTAAGGTGTCGTTTGCATGTTCAGCACCAATCACTACCCAGTGTTTTGTCTGCCTAGAACATGCTGATTATAGGTGCATTGAGTGCAGCACCACTGCAGTGTTTTGTGAGGCTTGTCTGAGGAGGACTCACAGAAATTCACTGCACCTTCCTGATAAGTGGAATGTAAGAACTATAGCATGTGGTCATACATACAGACAGCAAACTCACAGTAATTTCTACAGATACATTCGATTTTTCAATTTGTTTTAGCACTATGTAGTATCAACTGTTAGTGTCTCGAGTTTGTTGCTTTAAAAACTTTGTTAGAGCTATCAGTCTTATTTACAGAATGACTACTATGAGCCATCCTCCCTGGGGTTATTCCTATATTTACCTGAAGGCCATGGCACCCATGCTGTGTACATGAAGGTCATTGTCTGCTCAGGTTTGTCATTTTACATTGAAACATCTTAATGTATTTAATTTTCTTAACAGGTTGAGGAATCCAATCCTATTAAATGTGGAGTAATGATTTCCCATAAGGAATTCATCAAATTTGTAATATATTTTTGAAAATTATTTTATGTGCCTGTTTTGCTGATTCCAATAATAACAAACACGTTATAGGTGACACATTCAAGTGATATAGTCTATGCTGATAGTAGTCTCTATAGTAGTACTTGGTTATGTTTTTTATTTTATTTCCCCCTTTTTTTTTGGCAGGACGGCTCTGCACCGTCACAGTCGATATGTGTGCGTGTGAACCAGAAACCTGCACTCTGCTAAGGTATGGGCTCTGGCCAGCAACAGCCGACAAGCCCCAGACAGCCTTCTCCATCCCTCTGCTAGAGCTTTTTGTTTGTCTGTCACTGGAGTGTCAGGTTTCTGTTGAGGGTTTTTGCAACACCCTGCGCTGGAAAAATAACTTCACACTTGCAGAGGTAAGTCAGTTTGCAGAGGTCAGTTTGAAGTCCTGTCTATGAAGTGACCATTTCAGCTACTTTCATGGAAGACTGACGAGTCCATATAGACGTGAAAATTACACCTTCTTCCTTGATTGTACTACATCATTAATTATCACAATTAAAAGTAAACATTTATGGAACCATCTAGGATTGTACAGTTGCATGCAAAAGTATTCTTGATATTTTTCTATAAAATAACAACTTCTGAGTGAACCACCATCACCAGATGTAAGTATATGAAACAGTAATGTTTTCACTGACTGATGCTTGTACCGTAGGTTAACAGACTCTACAGAGCCCTGGTGGGAGAATCCATATCCCAGTTTAGGCATCACCACTTCCGACAAAGATGTTTGGTAGACCTTTGCCCACAATTAGATGATGGGACCACATGCCCAGCATGTCCAAAGGTTGGTTCTAGTTCCAGTGTGGTTCTTGTTTGTTTAACGATAATTGCATTTTCCATCACCTGATGGCATTGAATTGATATCTGCAAAATTAGTTAATTTTCATAAAGTATTATAATAAAACAGTAATATTACAATTGTATCAACCTGGTGCAGATACAAAACCAGGATTATTGTAAGTGTTTGTTTTTCAGGCGGATGGAGATATGATAGTGACATTGGATGCCAACTTTGGCCTTGTGAGGAAGCAAAGCTCAGGGACAAGTGCGGTTGAGCCATTACATGGAACCCGCATGTTTGTTGATGAAAAGGATGTAGAGGAATACCTGCTATCACATCTTGACAGCTCAAAGCCTCAAGAGGTTAGTCATAGTTGCAGAATACGTTATTTGATCTGAGAAAACTGAGTCCATGAAATATTAGATTCAACTCTTGGAAAAAGACCATTATTCCTCCCATAAATCCATGTTTTTCTTAAATTTTTAGGACTGCAGTAACTTCAAGGCTGGCAACGTCCTTAGGTCACAACAACAAGCAAAGAAACTTGTTGTTACAGGAGTATTTGGAGCCTCCTGTCGTCATGAAATGCCCCTAATGTTTGTCAACATGAGCCAAGGAGAACGGCAAGTCTATGCCACAGTTGTTACATCTCTGACTATTGACCCAGTGTTCCAGAATGATAATTCCCCTGTTTGATTCTACCTATTCATAAAATGCTTAGAATAGCATGACCCTGACATAAGCCATATATATATATATATATATATATATACTTTTTTTTTGGTCACCAAATATGAACCTCATGGAATGTATATGGGAGATCCCAAAATATTAAAAAAATTAAACTTGACCACCATTCTATGATTCTAATCTTCACTAATATAAGAAAACATGAAAAATGTTTGGATCATTTTGAGTGCCGTTATTGAGTATTTAGGTATTGAATTTATGCTGGAGATTTTGTATAAATATGTTTTTACTTTTCCTCAGTATAAAGTGTGATCTCATTCACATTTTTGTCTTGAAATAGATTAGCCTATCCCCTGTATGTCATCGATGAGCTACTTCGAAGATGTGAGGATAAGAACATACACCTGCGAGTAGTCTATGACATTGCCTGTGTTGTTGCCTCACATTTGCATGTAAGTACAGTCACTCTAGTAACCATCTGACAACCGCTTACTAACCACAACTACCTGACAGTCATTTTAGAAACCACCTGGTAAAATGACATGGCACTTTGTTGTCTTTTGTCTTCCTCCAGATCGAAGAAGATGATGTTTCAAGGATGTTTCCTGAAGACGTCTGAGCGTGGTGACTCTTGATGCACTGACTCCAGCTTCAGTCCACTCCTTGTGAAGCTCTCCCAAGTGTTTGAATCAGCTTTGCTTGACTGTATTCTCAAGCTTGCAGTCATCCCTGTTGCTTGTGCACCTTTTCCTACCCAAATTCCTCCTTCCAGTCAACTTTGCATTTAATATGCTTTGATACAGCACTCTGTAAACAGCCACACCTTTCAGTAATGACCCTCTGTGATTTACCCTCTTTGTGGAGGGTGTCAATGTTCGTCTTCTGGATCATTGCCAAGTCAGCAGTCTTCTCCATTATTGTGGTTTCAAAGAACAAGAGATACCCAGAATTTATACTGTATGGATGGTCATTTATTGAAACTCAAATGTAAATATTCTAATATTTTGATATACTGATTTTTGACTTTCATGAGCTGTAAGCTCTAATCATCAAAATGAAAACAAAAAAAACTTTTGAAATGTTTTACTTTACATGCAATGAATCTAAAATATATGAAAGTTTCACTTTTTGAAATAACTTGCAAGAAAAAATGAACTTTTTCACAACATTCTAATTTATTGAGATGCACCTGTATATATATATAAATACACACACATACAGTATATATTTTGAAAATATTTTCCTAAATATATACTGTATGTGTGTATATTTATATATACATAAGTCAAAGTCAAAGTCTGCTTTACATTTACATTTATGCATTTAGCAGACGCTTTTATCCAAAGCGACTTACAGTGCATTCAGGCTATACAAGTTTTTTTTTTTTTTTATGACTATGTGTGTTCCCTGGGAATCGAACCCACAACCTTTTGCGCTGCTAACGCAATGCTCTACCACTGAGCCACAGGAACAGCTTTATTGTAAATTCTGCCACATGTACCGTACATACATACAGAGAATTGAAATACAGTGCATACAGATAACACTAAACACTAATTTGTATAATAAATATACACAGTACATACACATTATGTAAACAAAAACTTTAATTTTGGATGTGATTAATCACAATTTGCTCCCGAAAGGATTCCAAAGCCCTCTTCCAATTTGAAAACCCGGAGCTACTTAGGGCATCTTTATTGGTGCGAATGTTCTCCCTTCCATACAGACGACAAGAGAAGCAAAATGCGGAGTTTCGCACTACAGAGTACTCCAACCATTTAAACTGCTCAAACCAATTCTTGTTAAAGGCTCTTTGCTGAGCTCCAAACTGGCTGAGGGGGTATTGTGGGAGATGGGCTTGCCTTGGGCCACTTTCTGGAGTCCCTAGATCACTAATTGCTGTCCCTTGCTGTGATGCCTGTTCTTCCCCTTTCCTAGCTGATTCTTCCCTAGCTGAATCTGTGTGACAAAATATATGCTCAATCAAAACATAGATGTATACAAAATCTATGATAACATTTTTAGCCCCTTATGATAAAGTAGCATCCAGACAGTGCCTTGCAAAGGTGTTATTAATTTTACTTTACAACAAAACATAATTATTTTTGTTACAATTATACTATTTAAAAAATTTGTTATGTTGTAAGTGGTAAATAAATTTAAGGTTGGGGAGAGTCCACTTAACAGTTTATTAATACATTTCTTAGGTATGTGAAATTGGACTTAACCGCAATGAATGTGAACAAAGATGAAACTGCTTTGGCATGTATATATGGTTATGTACACTTTCTCACCTGGTTCTTGTTCTCTCTCTCTCTTTCTGCCAACTTCATTAAGCTCTCTCTCCTTCTCTAACTCTTTATCCTCCTCTCTCTCTCTCTCTTTGTGCTGTCAATCATAACAACTAAACAGAGAATTTATTAAGAAATAAAGATTTTTCAGTGAGGTGATGACTTCGATAAAGCAGCATTAAGTAACATAATTTAAGTCCCTCACCTGAAGCTGGCTATCTTGATTTAAAAAAAATATCTTATATCCATCTATGGAAAAACTGACATTTTCAATTAGTAATGGTCTGTTCCAATTTTTCAATTTACTGTCCATAAATGTCAAAAAGAGCTAACATCAGATAATGTTGCGTGCAATGTGTGTCAGCTAATGTTCTGATAGATAGATTTATTCTGCGACATTAAATAATACCCCATTCGTGATTTAATTTTTTATTTTTTTACAGCTTTTACATAATTTCTGTATTGGCCCATTGAAGCAAAAGGGAAATGCAAAAAAGAACTGTTCTGTCAGCACCCGAGGTACTTTCATGCTATCCCCTGGCCATCAGCCAGCCCCGAGAGAACCACCGTATTGACCCGAATATAAGACAACCCTGATTATAAGACGACCCCCTTTTTCCAGATGTACCTCTTTGAAAACCAAATCTTGTTTTGTTTTTTTTTCTCTGTAAAACGATTTTTTTCTTAAATTATTTTCATATTGCATATTTTTCTTATTTTAATTTTTTTCCTATTTTAATTTTTGTTTTGAAAGTATGGCAAATACTGGTAAAATGCACCAACAATGACATTTAAAAATATACAATTTTTGATATACCATAAAAATAACAGGTAGCCCATCTGAATTATATAACATTTAGGCTGTCCATCTCATAGTAGCCAACCAAAATTTTATTAACAGTAGAAGTGAAATCTTATTGTAGCCTTCAAATCTGGGTACTGTCTTATGTTTTAAAATCACTTACAGAGGAAGTTTGGTCCCATCAGCCCAACATGACAGTCACGACTCATGCCGCTGTTAGCATTTTCTTTTTCTTTTGTTTTCACTCGCGATCTTTACAACACACATTACATATTTCATGGCACACTTGTTTTATGTGTTTTTGGCGCCACCTATTGTTGTGGGTGTATTATTGACATGTCAAAGATGACCGCGTTTTTTCAGATGTATTTCCAAGAAAAAAACATCGTCTTATATTCGGGTCAATACGGTATATAGGTACGGGTACACTTGGCAACTATACAAGATGCAACGAGCAATCTGAGCGTTACAAGAAAATCAATCAAAAATCACAGCCAATCAGAACAGCATGTGGGCGGAGTATCTCTGCGGCAAGCGCACTTGAATTTGCAACGACAGAACAGAACATAATCTAATTAATGTATATTAAACAATTTAAGCATTGTTTAAAATATATATACTGAGTAACTAATACAATCTTTGTCATCGAATACACTTATGTGTTGACACTGAATTCACAGTTATACTATCCATCTTTTCTTTAACCATTTTTCAAATTTTGAGGTAAATCCTAAATGAACCAAAACATTTAAGATAGGCTACCTTTTGTTGCGCGTGTAGTTAATCACAATAATAGCGACCCAACGTTCTCCTCAGCATATTCAGCAAACTTACTTAAATCAGAATTTAGTGCCGGTAATAACAACGTAAAAATGCTTGAGGTGAATGAGATGAGACGAGTAACGTGCTGAGTGATTGACAGGAGGCGTGGCTATGTGTGTGTGATGTGAGCTCGCTGTCGGAGAGGAGAGAGAGAGAGAGAAAGAGCAGCTGATATCGTTTTATCGATCCTGCGGGAAAGCAGTATTGAACCGTTTTAAATATTTCTGTATAATATGTGTTGAAAAACAATATTTTTGAAAAAACTATTAACCCAAAAGATTCGGGGCTTTTGTAAAAACATTCGGGGCTGTAGCCCCAGAAGCCACCACCCCGCTCCGCCCCTGGTCAAACCATTCATGTGAGCTTAGGGGGTGTACCATTCATAGACTAGGCTAACACCATTTAACATGCCTAATTATTTCTTTTTTTCCCTTTTCTTTTTTGTTTAGCCTATAGAACTAATATTTAAATTGCAGTTTCATGAAGCAATTTTATTTATCAAATTTTTCATTTTTCTTCACTCATGCCTTTTTGTAAATAAACACATTAGTGGACATTCTAGCTTTAACCGTGATCAAACTTAAGTTAGCATCAAATCATTAACATTTGTGTGGGGAAATCAGTTACAGTGGAGGTAAGCATTCAATGCAGGTTTAAGATACAGACCAGTGCAATCAATATCTGTCTTCGGAAAACAATCATTATCTTTTGTAATCACAGCTTTTATTGTGCTTACATTTACAGCTATCACCAGCAGGTGGCGCTTATTGAAACCTCTTTTTTGTTAAGAGATTATGCACTCATCAGACAAACAGTAATTAGGTACACAGGTCATTGGCGAAGGGACTTGTGTGGACTCCAGTCTTGCAAGGCTTCCTTGGAAGAGCGAACTCCGAAGGAAGGACGCAAGAACACAGAACAGCATCCTTGTGATAATAGAGATGTACTGAGTTCTTGCTTAACTGACTGCATAATCTCAGCCAATGAACAATGAATATAACAAACAAATGTTATAACTTAATATCTATAATAGTATGAAATATTTTAATATTTTCGTATAATTGTATATCGTTTTATTTTACAGCATTATATATTTAACTATGACTGTTAAGATTAATTTTAATATGCCAAAAAATTACTGCAGACTTTCTCCGGGTCTTACCACTTTATAAAAATCAAGCAAAACAAAACGATAAATGTTTACTTTCAAGAGCAGTCAAGTATTTGCGATTATGGATTAAACAGTATCTAAGCCAGTCCAAAAGTGGGAGCTTGAATGATGCCCTCACACATGTACTTGCAGAACATCTCGTACGTGTCATGGATGGGAAGCTTTAGTTTGACAACACAAGTATTGGCCTCAGGGTACTTCCGTCCCATCTCGTGAGTAAAATTCAGCGTTGGCTGTGGAGAAAAACCCAGTGCTGGAATTCTATCAGCTCCAGAGGCGAACAACAGCAGTTGATCTAGTGTTATCTCAAACACACCATCTATAAAATAGTAACATAATAAAATCAATAACATTTGTGATACGCAAGACTGTGCATATCGCAAATGAAATCAAAATACTGTTACTCAGCAAATCATTAATTTACCTTCAATATCTAAAAGGAAGTCTCTCCAGAATCCTTCCACTTTTGTTTCCAGTTGCCACCGATTGCTTCCAGTAGGGGACAGTTCCACTTGGAACAAGGAGATCAAGTCTGTAGCTTTTAGAGGCCTCTCTGATGAACAGAATGCGGTCTTGAAGATGCTGTGATAAGTTTTCATCATGTCCAGAAGGCCAAGTGTGCTTAGCCCTTCAGCAAATCTGTAAAACAAAAAAATTATAATAAAAATAAACTGTATACACAGAACCATGTGTACATTTAGAAAAATGTACACAGAAAATGTTCACAGAAAATCATGTTACCCCATCACACCCAAGTGATGAGAACCAAACAACTTCCATAGGTTAAGTGAATGAGAATACCATTCTCAATTGGCCATCATTATACAGAGAAGCAATAGCGCCCCAACAAGTGTCAATCAACCCCTGGACCCACATTTTTTCAAACAGGAGCAAGTGCACCATTTTACATAACGGCGTGCAGCACTAGGTAGATTTGCTCTGCAGTAAGGAAAGCAAAAATACAAATATAGCTGCAAGCAGCGATTACCAGGGTTCAAGCGCTTAATGCATTTAAGTGTAAGGGAAACTCTGCACTGGATATTACAATACAAAATATAGTGAAAACACTATTAATTAGCACAGTAACAAGATCGGCAGTTTAAGACATTAACTTGTAAGCACAAAATGCAAGATACTTCTCTTAATATAAATAAGACTTTATTGGATAAATCCAAGACTAACTAACTAATCTGACACAATCACATGCACTCACCCATTCTTACACCTTGCAGGTAGAGATAAAGTGAGGAAAGGATGAGTTTAAGAGAATGAAAGACTTAGTTCACACTGCAGGTCTTAATGTTCAGATCCGATTTTTTTGCGCTGTTGTTCACATTGTCATTTAAATGCGACTGCCATCAGTCTCATGTGTGAACCGTATACAGTCCTGAAGTGACCCGAATGTGCAGAATACGACGTGATGTCAGACGCAGCGCACTGTGTTTGCGGAAATAAAAATGGATGCTGCTTGTGTTAGCGTGTGTTTAGCAATTTTTAAGTTAATTTGCAAATGGAGCCTAAATAACGAAGTGATATTATTGTCTATATTGTCTGGCATTGTGATTTTAATCTTCCCGCCTCCTCCAGCGCAGAATTGTGACGTCTGTTGCATTTCAATGGCGTAAAATAAAACAAAAAAAACCCGCATGAAATGCGACATGGCCGTTCAGACTGAAGTCGCATTGCAAAACATCGGATATGTATCCGATTTAGGACCACATATTAGGGCTGCCACTAACGACTATTTTTATTTCGATTAATCTATCGGCTAATTTATCGATTAATCTAAACGATTAATTTCCCGCAAAAAAAATAAAAAATTTTACTTAAGAATATTTTATTAAACCAAATTAAATCCAAATTTCTATGAAATCCTTTTTTAAAGCAAAAGTAAAGTGCAACATAGAGTGCAAGAAGCAAGTGTCCATCTCACAGTCCAAATCACTGAAATCAGTTCAGTATTATAGTGTAAGAAAGACAACATATCCACGTGTTCTAGTCTAATAATAACATTATAATCAGTATTTTAAATAAAGGAGCATTTACCAGAAATATTATTTACCAGAATTTATTTAGGAGAAAAATGTAAATGTGCAGTATTTCTGAAAAAAAAAAAATGAATGGAACCATTAAAATGGAATCCAGAAAATAAGAGTTTGGTAAAGATAAAACTGTAAAACTCAATTAATTAGACAGGCTTTTTGATTAATAAAATTTAATTTAACCATTAAAACAGAGTATAGAAAAATGAAAATGGAAAAAACTGAATTTGGAAATAAAACGGATTTCATAGGGCCCTATAATTATAATAATGTTTTTGTGGTAATAAAAATAGATGTAAGTGAACAATAGCTTTTGAAATGACTTAAAATACATATATAATAGCAATGATGCAATAATAATTAGTTCAAATAAAGTATCAAAAGCAAGAAATCATATGGTTTTATTGAACAAAACTGTTAAAATACATAATGTACATAATACATAATGTATTATAAACAATAGAGCTAATGTACATTACGCATAACAACAAAGGCCTGCAGGGGGCGCCTGATGATTCTTTTTAAACATTACTGCGCGATCTAATCCTTGTTTAATATTAGAACAAGCACCATTTAATTCAAATGTCCACTTAATCTTTAATATTTGGCAATTTCTTTAGGACAGAAATGCTATAGACCAATTCAGAGTAGACGTCACAGTTACGTCACTTGCAGCTGCGCGCGCATAGTGGTTGCAGAAAAATACTGGTAACAGGTGGAGGTAAACGAGTAAACGGGTAAAATAAAAATATTTTTGTGCCTTTTGATGTCAAAATCGGAATGCAAATAATTTTTATAGAATACTGTCATCAAATATGCCATTTGAAGCTAAATGCAGACGTTTAAACGGACATACTATGGATGAAACTGCTATAATTACATAATTATAATTAACTATAATTAAATTTGATTTAAACAATAGGTCTACATAATATTCACATATTCTGCTCATATGGGACGTATTGTATTAGCCCTACAGTTGCAGCGTGACATTATTTAAACCTATTACTATTAACATTTTTAAATAACGTTTATTTATTTTATCTCACAATTCTGACACAATTCTGACTTTTTTCCTCGCAAATGCAAGTTTATATCTCCTAATTTGGGCTTTATAACTCCATTTAACTCAAAAATAGTTAGTTTGTCAATTCTAAGGGGAAAAAGCCAGAAGAGCCGAGGGGAAAAGAGAGAATGTCGAGTTGTTTTTCCTTATTAGAATTGTGAGATATAATCTCGGAATTGTGAGAAATAAACTCAGAATTTTGAAATTTAAAATCAAATTTACCTTTTTTTAAATTCTTTTATTCCATAGCTCCATAGACTGCCACTGGAAAACCATCATTCTCTGCCACAAGATAGGCTCCGCCCACAAAAACGTCATCCCTGTTTCGGATCTGACTATCCCACTATCCCACTATCTAACGTCAATTTCGTTGCATAACAGTGCTTATCGCTGGGTGACAAGCTCTTGTAATATGCGGAGAACATTTTGAATCAATATAATCTGTAATCTTTTTAAATCTAATTATTTTGTACCATATCTGTGTAATTCTCTAGCCATAAAGGCTATCTCTCCCGGGTTTTCTGCAACCATGATGCGCGCGCATCCCAAATGTTTACAAACCTATAATTGGTCTATAGCCACTGTAATTAAATGAATATGTGGACATCAAAACGTGTAAACTCAGAGTGAGGGTTTGAGCTTTTATTTTGAAATCGCGATATATTCTCCTGTGTTTGCACAGGCTTATAAATGATTTACCTCACGAATCTGATGAAATGGCGTTCCCAGATGAACGTTATAATAAACCCAAACTCACAACAACATGCAGAGATGGAGCTTGAGACGCACCACACATGTAAATGATAAGTTTCTGTGGAACTACTGTGAACGGAGCCGCTGTGTGACGCACATACTTAACCTACACGCATGTAAATAATTAAAGCGCATATACTGTATTAGAACTGCATCGTATATAATTATTTAATTGAATCATAGCTTTTGTGAATTCACAATTATGCTTAATTATGATTTTTAAATGGGTTTAATGTCATGCAGCCTTGGAAAATAGTCTAATAATGTGTTTTATGGATTCTAGTCTGTGAAATGCGGCACTTCCGGTATTCTGCGATTAGTCGACGCGAGCAAAATGAAGTCGACGATTTTTCAAAATTGACTTGTCGACTAAAATCGACGAATCGCGACAGCTCTACCACATATGAAAGTGGCCTGGGCCTGATTTGAAAAAAAAATCGGATTTGTGCTGTTCAGACTGTCATAAGAAAATCAGATATGGGTCACATCTGGGCAAAAAAAAAATCAGATTTGGGCCACTTCAGCCTGCAGAGTGAACTAAGCCAAAATGTTAAATCCCAAGCTTATAGCTATATGTCAACCATCAATCACTTATTTAACCCTCACATTGAGTTTTTTCAGTTAGGCTAAAAGTTATATTAAATGCACCAGCTGAGCAACAATCTGGAGGTTACTTGGATTGCCTTTGTGTTAAAGGGGGGGTACAATGCTGTTTCATGCATTCTGAGTTGTTTACACTGGTAAAGAGTTTGATTCTCATGCTAAGCATGGACAAAGTTTAAAAAAATTTTTTGGACATATAACAGAGTATTTCTGTGCCAAAAATCTCACTTCCGGATTCATACAAGTTTCGGAGAGTTTCGATCGTTGTTCTTTATGACGTAAACGACGGTGGAACTCCTTATATGGGCATTTCTCCCGGAAGAACACGCCCGTGCACGCATCAACCGGAGCGAGAGCAGCCAATCAACGCGCTTCAATCGGCAGGCTGGCAGCACGGGCCTCACTCGGGAAGAATGTCTCTAAAGAAGTGTGTTTTTGGTTGTGAGGGAACGATAACCTTGTTCAGCTTCCCAAAACAACCCACCGTTACTGAACAGTGGATATAGTTTGTTTTTCCGGGGCAGCAATGGAGATTCTCAAGTGTTTTGTTGACGAACGTTTTATAAACAAGGCCCAATTCGATGCTGGATTTGCACATCGTTTAATACTGAAAGATGGAGCGGTCCCAGCTATAAAAGATCCCGGTCATGATTCAGAACTGCAGATGGTAAGTGAAACGGCATCAAATGTCTCTGTTTTGTTGGCGATCGGAGCAAGTGCTCGTCACTCTTTAGCTCCGCCCACATGGCACGCCTCCAGGAGCTTGGCTTTTTTTGGAGAGAATCGTAAATCTGTATCTTTCTTTTATACATATGATAAAACTAAACTTTTTGGAGATATGAAGGATGCAGTACTACTCTATAGGTACTCAAGATTAACATGAGATTGGGTGAAACGGTGTGCGTTAGGTCCCCTTTAATGGATTGCCTTTTTGTTGTAGTTTTTGCAGAAAGGGGGTTTCCCATGGTTGCTGATTGGCTGGAAGTTAAGTAGTCCTTGTTGTCTGTTGATTTATTTATTTCCGTTTGCGGTGCAGATCGTGGACCCCTGCTGCCGGTTTCCGGGCAGCTGATTAGCATCAAGATATAAGCGGTCCGCGACTAACGGAGAGGAGCTGATGAGGTTTTCCTTTGAGTCTTCATTCCCAGACCCAGCTGCTGTGTAACTGGTGACAGTCAGATAAACAACGTATTGAATTTACTTGTGAAGGGTATTTGTAAGGAGTGGGCTGTCCCTTGTTTTTTTTATTTAAACCTTTTCTCCTGTTTTGGTGGATAGACAAGGAGAAAGGGTAGTGGATTGTTTTTCTTTTGGGGCTTAGTTAGTTTCTTATTAAATTAGTTAACACGTTGTTTGTTATTTTTGGCCTCCCATTTTCGGAGGTAACTTCGACTACACTTTCACTTCTTACAATTTATTTGTTTCTTTTTGTTTGTTAAATAAAAGATCGCTTTATGGCTATCATTTTTGAACAACAATCTGGTGTTGTGTATTGATTCTGGGTCTGGAGACAGATACATCGTCTCCCCTCCTTCCCTTTTATTGTTCGTTTTTATATTTATCCCCTAGACTAACTTAGAAACGTAATGCATTACATTATTTTGAAAGGCAATACCAACCTAAATCAATGATTAAAAAAAGCATTTTTGGTAAATTCAAGTAATTTACCATTGAAATATGATGTTTTTTAACGTTTATGACTGTTATAGCGCCAGTTCTGATCCGATCCCCTTAAAACCTTGCATGATTTTTTTAGATTCACCTGTCGTATGTGCCCAGCATGTTTTGCGAAGTTTTTAGTTTTCCTTTAGGTTTTATAGGATTTTGTGTAAATTTGGACAGGCCCCTTTTCTAAACAACTCCATTATAGCTTCACAGAGTAAATTGCAACAGTTTTTTGATAATTATTGGTCTAGACAGTCCAGAGAATTGTACCACAGTGTTTTTTGGAAGATTGAGCAAAAAACCTAGGACTAGTTCGCAAAAGTAGTTTTTTACATCGTCCAAATCATTTAACAAACGATTTGATTGGCAGCAGTGGTTCTAGAGGCAAAGTTGTCTGGAATGAGGAGTTCAATTACAATACGGTATCGGCGCTTGAACCCCTAAAAACATAACTACATAAAACATATACACTTACTGTTTTAAGGCTTCTTTAGTCCTTCCTTCCACATAGAAAGTAGTGGCTGCCTGAACTAACTAGTCCCGTTCCTCCATGGTGGTGATATGCCCCAGGGACCCCAACAAGGACAGGCTTTCTGCAGCTTCCATAATGGCATCTCTAGCTGCTGTAATATCTCCTGTCTCACTGATCTTACTTTATTTATTTTTAATACGGAAGATCTAGAGAGTGAACGCAATCTGACTCATAACACTCGCGCACGTGGAAGAAAACGGACCGTGCTCAAAAGAACACATGATTCAGTGGAGAATTATTAGAAATGATATTCTGTATGAAGAACATGTGAGAATAAATCTGTTCTTAAAATACCAACGATAACAAGAATTCAGCATCCACTCTCTTATCCGGGATACTCTTCTTTGTTTGTTTAACGTTACACTAGTTTTCGAAACCGCACCACCATTCTCACCATTTCGTGCAACAGCAGCTGCTCCGGTCACGTGATCCTAGCTCAAATCTTATTGGACGGCCTGTGTTTTCGCTTTGCGAAACTGAAAAGATTCGTCGGACTGGACGGGAAAAAAAAACATTCGTTTATTGGTGTATGTGGAAGCATCCATAGGAAGCTGTTGTTTATTCCAGCGCATTATCGTGTGCGAAATTTGTTTTGCTTTTTCACACTCTGTGTGGACAGGCCTCAACACGTACGAGATGTTCACCAAGTACATGTGTGAGGGCATCATTCAAGCGCCCACTTTTGGACTGGCTTAAAGTTACTGTTTAATCCATAATGGATGCTTGAATGGCCTTACAAAACAAATCTCTTGCATCTTTATTTGACCCTCTAACTCTAGCACGCTCTATTCTCATTCTATTTTATCTATGCGCTGGGTTTTACTCCGCAGCCAACGCTGAATTTTACTCATGAGATGGGATGGAAGTACCCTGAGGCCAATACTTGTCTCGTCAAACTAAAACTTCCCATCCATAACGTACGAGATGTTCACCAACTACATGTGTGAGGGCATCATTCAAGCTCCCACTTTTGGACTGGCTTAAAGTTACGGTTTAATCCATAATGGATTCTTGAATGGTCTTACAAAACAAAATAGAACCTGTTGCATGTTTTTCTTATTTTCTTTGTCTGTTGTTACAAGTAACCCAAGAGTATAACGGGGAAGTTATGAAATGACATAGTGTTATTTAAAGTTTAAATGCACTCTCGCAAATACTTGACGGCTCTTGAAAGTAAACATTTGTGACCCTGGACCACAAAACCAATCATAAGGGTAATTTTTTTTTTAATAAATAAGCTTTCCATTGATGTATGGTTTGTTAGGATCAGACACTTTTTGGCCGAGATACAACTATTTGCAAAAAAATATTGAGAAAATTCACTTTAAAGTTGTCCAAATGACGTTCTTAGCAATGCATATTACTAATCAATAATTAAGTTTTGATATATTTACAGAAGTAAATTTACAACAAATCTTCATGGAACATGATCTTTACTTAATATCCTAATGATTTTTGGCATAAAAGGAAGAATCAAAAATTGACTCATACAATGCATTTTTGACTATTGTTACAAATATACCCCAGCGAATTAAAACTGGTTTTGTGGTCCAGGGTCACATTTATCGTTTTGTTTTAATAAAGTGCTAAGACCCCATACATAACTGTCACAGAATGGCCCGTATTCCACCATCACTGATCACCCTCACCTGCACCTGATTAATTATCATGTACACCTGCTCCTCATCATCACAGCTCATCACCCCTGCTCTACTTAAGCTCACTCCTCACTCCAGTCATCGTCTGATCTTGAAGTCACTAAGCTGCCATGACACTGAGACTTGTGGATACCAGTCGGACCTTCACTCTCTACAGCGGACTGCTAGCTGAGTATACTAACCTGTGTTACTTACCTGATGATACTCACCCTCTGTCTTCCCTCTCATCACCAGATACCTGTTAATCTGTGGACTCTAGAGACTCGCAGGCTCTCCAGGATTCCTGTCCGCCACTAACCTGCCAAAGGACAGACACAGTCAGAATCCCAGCGCACTATCCACTATTCATCTAGAAAGCCACTTACCTCACTCAAAGACTATCACCACTGTTGTCTCACCAAATCCTGTAATAAACTCAATCTCTTTTACACTTACCTTTGTGTCTGGCAGTTCCGTAACAATAACACCTTACAAAAGATTTAAAATGAAACTACAGTCAAATTTTAACTGCCATATATGTAACACTACATCATCAGGCACTTTTCTGCATATGTTTTGGGAATGTCCTGTTGTCATCAGTCTATGGACACATGTAAACCTGGTTTTGTCATCATTACTGTGAATTGATTGGTCTGTTAACCCAAGTTTGTGTCTTCTTAATGATGATTCTGGTCTCTGTATTAGTTCAATGCAAAGGAGAATGTTGTTTGCTGGTTTTACAGCTGTGAAGAAGACAATAATCCAGAACTGGTTTACACCACACATGTGTAGAAAAACATATTGGATCCGTAGCCTCCTGCAAATTTTCTCATGTGAATGTACAACGGCGCGAGTTGGTGGGGCCAGGCCTTCGACCATTGATGCTTGGCAGTGTTTTTTGTCGAATATATGTGATTATTTAAAGGAGTAACTTTTGTGTTCTTGTTGTCCTTCCCTCTCCCCCTCCCTTTTGATTGGACCTTGAGATGTTGAGTATGTGTGTTGTTTTGTTTTGTTATATTTTGGATACTATGTTATGTTATATGTGGAAAAAATAAAAAATTGTTGATAACAAAAAAAAATAAAGTGGTAAGACCCGGAGAAAGTGCAGTATTTGTTTTGGCATATTAAAATGAATCTTAACAGTCATAGTTAAATGTATAACACTGTAAAATAAAACGATATACATTTATCTGAAAATATCTATAATAGAATGAAATATTTTAATAAGTTATGACATGTTATATTCATTGTTAATTGGCCACTGTTTATGCTGAGATTATGCAGTCAGTTAAGCAAGAACTCAGTACATCTCAATTCTCACAAGGATGCTGTTCTGTGTTCTTGCGTCCTTATGAGTTCACGCTTCGAAGGAAGCCTTCCTGTAGAAGGGGGCTTTCCTGTAGCTCAAATGGTAGAGCATGGTGCTAGCAACACCAAGATCATGGGTTCGATTCCCAGGGAAAGCAAGAGCTGGTCAAATGTAAAACTGTAACTTGAATGCAATGTAAGTCGCTTTGGATAAAAGCGTCTGCTAAATGCATAAATGTAAATGTAAATGCCTTGCAAGACTGGTCTCCACACTCCCTTCTTTGCATTCTTGAATCCTGTGGAGAGGGTGTGGGTACCTGGGTGTTAACATCTCTGAGGACCTGACTTGGACTACACGCATTCAAACACAGGTTAAGAAAGCCAGGCAAAGGCTGTACCATCTGCGACAGCTGAGGAAATTCAGAGTCTCAACCAGCAATCCTGAAAACGTTCTGTTCAGGGACCATAGAAAGTGTATTGACTCTGATTCAGTGTGGTATGGAAACAGCTCCAGTCAAGACTGCAAAGCCCTGCAGAGAGTTGTGCGCTTAGCTGAGCGCATCTCAGGGTCTGCTCTCCCCTCTCTGCAGGACATATACTTCAAACGCTGCAAAAGCAGAGCTGTCAAAATCTAATAGGGTCTGGCTGCAGACTTGCACTTGCACTCTCAGACTTGCACTCTCAATAGACACCTGCACTTCCGCAAGTGACGTCACTTGCAGTCGACACCTGCAGTCTTTGGTACCTGCGCCATTTGCAATCGGCGTATAGTGGGACCTGTTGGATTAAGACTTCCGAAGTCGTTCAAGAATCATTGATGTAAGTGCATATATGTATCTCTGTGTATTTATTATACGTTTTATTAGAGGTTTAATCTCTGATATACAAAATTGTTTGTCAACGTATTCGCTGCTCATTTGTTTAAAAAGTTGCATTGACTGTATAGCCTAACTAGCCAGCCATGGAACCGTCACTGTCTTAAATACAGCTAAACTACTGAACGGAATGATATATGCTGTCGTAAGCTAATTATATGGCTTATAGGTAAACTAATGTATAGTGGAAGTGATTGTGGTGTTACTGATTTTCTAACTGAAATGAATGACACAATTAAATGTGGTGTTTAATTAGCAAAATAGGTAGTGTGAAACGTATTGTAAAACACCACATTTGATATTTTGTCCTGCTCCTACCCTGTTTCTCAGTTCAGATTATTACATTTGAGTGACATTTCCTATATTTCTTCTATCCTGCTCTTACAGATGCATCAATCTATGCAAGAAACATCTCATGGATGCACTGGGATGCATCCTCAGTGATGTCTCCTGGGATCATTGGGTGTTTCGGGTCTCACAACATCATACACCCTCGCCCAGGCGACCCAGCCAGGGTTGATCAAGCCCCGACTTGCATCCCAGTAGCAGTCCACGGATCAGCCCTCTTAATCCAAAGCCACCTTGTGGCCTTCTCTGCGGCTTCGCTTGCGGATTGAATGGCCCTCTTCTTGGCCACCCCTGTAACGCCCAAACGACTGAGGACTTTGCAAAGTGAACGACCTGCAAAGCCTCTACAGCCGACTTCTATAGGTTCATAGAAGGTTCTCCAGCCTCTCTCCCTGCACTCCTCCACCAGTTCCTGGTACTTAGCGCGTTTCCTCTCATTGGCTTCCTCAATACGCTCTTCCCAGGGCACCGTAAGTTCCAGCATGATCAGCTGTTTTGAAACCTCGGAGGTAACTATCATGTCTGGGCGGAGACTTGTTGTTGCAATGTGCTGAGGGAACCTCAGCTGTTTTCCCAGGTCGACCTGCAGCTGCCAGTCCGAGGCTTTGTGGAGGAGGCCTGTTGTTAATTGTGGGCGTGCCCGGGGTTTCTCTCCAGCTTTGATGAAGGGAACTGCCTTCTTTGGAGCATGATGGTACTTGCTGGTGCTAATGGCTGAGGCTAAACTCTCAGCAATTGCCTTAAGCACCTGGTCATGGCGCCAACGATAGCGACCATCAGCCAGAGCCTTTGGGCAGCTGCTGAGGAGATGTTCTAAAGAGCCTCTTCCAGAGCAAAGAAGGCAGGAAGGTGTCTCGCTCTTCCCCCAGACATGGAGGTTCGCTGGGCTTGGCAGGGCATCGTAGACAGCTTGAACCAGGAAACGGACCCGATGGAAATCTGCCTGCAAGATGTTTGCCCAGGTGATCCTGCGCTGCAGTGTACTCTCCCACCTAGTCCACGCTCCCTGCTGCCGGAGTCCCACCGCCCTGCTCACTCGCTCTTCTTCCACGCCTGCTCGGACCTCTTCCTGGAGTAGATGGTGTCTTTCCTTGCCGCGGGCCTGGCTAACCAGGGTCTTTGGAAAATAGCCCAAGCCCACTCTGCCTGTCGCCACAGTGCCCACCAGTGCCTTTTGTCTCAGGCGTGACTCTGCCACCTCCACTGCTTCCCCAGCCTTCCATTTCCTTCCTGTCCTCACCTCAATGCCGGCTGATGACACTTTGCTGTCCCTGGAGTCCCTGTACTGTAGGGCTTCTCTGGTGCGTACCACCATAAATTCTTCCGTGAGGCCACTGAAGGGCAGCTGCAGGATGTTACTCGTCCCATACAGTGCAGCACTGGTAAGACTGCGTGGAAGACCCAGCCACTTCCGAAGAAAGCCACTGATCTTCCTTTCTAGGGACTCAACTGTTGTCATTGGGACTGCATAGACCAGCAGGGGCCACAAGACTCGGGGCAGGATGGAATGCTGATAGATCCAGGCTTTAAATCTACCAGGCAAACCGGACTTGTCAACCTTGGTGAGCCAAGCTCCAAGCTCTTTTTTGGATTTCTGGATGGCGGCAGAGTCTTTCAGGCTGGAGTCAAAGAGCTTCCCCAAACTCTTGACAGGTTGCTCCGTGATGGTTGGGATGACAGTTCCTGAGATGGAAAAACAGAACTTGTCATCCACTTTCCCCTTCTTCAGCACCATGGACCTTGATTTAGAGGGCTTGAAACTCATCCTTGCCCAGGTGATGAGTCTCTCAAGACCTTGTAGGATCCACCTGCTCCCTGGGACCGATGTCGTTGTGATGGTAAGGTCATCCATATAGGCTCTTATAGGGGGCTGTCGTATGCCTGACTTGGTTAAGGGCCCTCTGCATTCCACCTCGGCTGACTTGACCACCATGTTCATGGCAAGAGCGAAAAGAATAACAGAGATGGTACAGCCTGTTATTATTCCTTTCCCAATACGATGCCAGTCTGATGTTTCTGACCCAGAAGTGACCCGCATTCTGAAATTATCGTAGTAATCCAGAATCAGGTCCTTAATCTTACTGGGAACATGATGGAGGTGTAAAGCAAGCTCGACCAGCTTGTGCGGTATGGACCCATAGGCATTTGCCAGGTCCAGCCACAAGACAACTAGGTCGCCTCTGTTCTCATGGGCCTCTCTGATGAGTTGTGTAACTACACCAGTGTGTTCCAAGCAGCCGGGAGCTCCAGGAATCCCTCCCTTCTGCACTGAGGGGTCGATGTAGTTGTTCTTGAGGAGAAACTCTGTCAGTCTTCGTGAGACGATGCTGAAAAATACCTTTCCTTCAACACTCAGTAGTGAGATGGTTCGAAACTGGTTGATGTTTTTCGAGTTCTCCTCTTTGGGAATCCACACTCCCTCAGCACACCTCCACTGGTCAGCAACCCTTCCTCTTCGCCAAATCACCTTCAAAACCTTCCACAGGTGCCGGAGAAGCTCTGGGCAGCGCTTATAGACCAAATAAGGTACGCCACTGGGGCCTGGAGTAGATGCTGAGCGAGCTGCCTTGATGATCTCCTCAACCTCCTTCAGACTTGGCCCCCTCAAGTTGAACTCTGTTGTTGGGGGGGCGGGGCTGATGAGAGCTTTGTTGGGCTCCAGGTCTTGCTCTCTCAGGGAATCGCTCACTGTGTCCTGGAGGAAGCGATTCACTTCCTCCATTGAGCACTCAAGCCGACCACTACGCTTGTCCCCGAGCAGTTGTTTTGTGAAGCTGAAGGGATTGGCGATGAAGGCCGCTCGCTTCCTGGCTCTCTCTCTCCCCCGTCTCCGGTGCCACTCTGCTCTGCGTAGGATCATCAGCTTCTTCCGCAGAATATTTTGCAGCTCTGCTAATGATCGCTTCTCCTCATCAGTAGCTTTCTTGTACTGTTTCTTGAGGGTGCGAAGCTCCTGACGCAGGTGATGTATCTTGGTAGCCCTGCGGTTCATAGTGTAGGAGGTAGACTTGATTTTTCCTTTCTCTACCCGGCCGAATCTTTCCAAGGCATAGCTGAAGATGATGGTAGTCATCGTTTGGAGTCGGCTATCAGCATCTCCTTTGGCTGTGGCTTGGATGATGTTAAACACATCCTCATCAAACTGCAACCACTCACTCCGTTTGCTGGCTGGGGGCCACTTAATCCGCTGCTGAACTACTCTGCTGGGATTTGGAGGCTCTGGTACGTGGAGGGACTGGGCTCTGTGGGTTGCCTCCTGGCCGGGCTCCTCCTGCGTCTCACCAGGTTCAAGACCTGTGCGTTGCACCTCACTCTCCCGTTCCAAACATTTCATTCTAGCCTGATGGATTTTTAGGCCCCGATGATTCTTGCACAGCTTTCCGCAAATGCATGTCACATTCGTCGTCTGTCCGTTTGCATGGGTCGTTAACCTTTGGTCCGTCTGATTGGAGATCTCATCCTCCCCCCCTCTCGGGATCTCCTGGGGGTATCTCTCTATAGGGCTTTCCGTAGCTTGTTTGGGTTCTCTCTCACGAAAGATACAGGCTGGGGTGCTAACCCATACTGTCCCGGGTGCCGTCTTTCCGTGCTGTCAACTGTCTCTCCAGTAGTCGACCAAACTATTCTTGGTTGTCACCTAGTCTATTTCTAGGAGTCACTGGCTGAGCCAGACATTAACTATGCAAGAAACATCTCATGGATGCACTGGGATGCATCCTCAGTGATGTCTCCTGGGATCATTGGGTGTTTCGGGTCTCACAACATCATACACCCTCGCCCAGGCGACCCAGCCAGGGTTGATCAAGCCCCGACTTGCATCCCAGTAGCAGTCCACGGATCAGCCCTCTTAATCCAAAGCCACCTTGTGGCCTTCTCTGCGGCTTCGCTTGCGGATTGAATGGCCCTCTTCTTGGCCACCCCTGTAACGCCCAAACGACTGAGGACTTTGCAAAGTGAACGACCTGCAAAGCCTCTACAGCCGACTTCTATAGGTTCATAGAAGGTTCTCCAGCCTCTCTCCCTGCACTCCTCCACCAGTTCCTGGTACTTAGCGCGTTTCCTCTCATTGGCTTCCTCAATACGCTCTTCCCAGGGCACCGTAAGTTCCAGCATGATCAGCTGTTTTGAAACCTCGGAGGTAACTATCATGTCTGGGCGGAGACTTGTTGTTGCAATGTGCTGAGGGAACCTCAGCTGTTTTCCCAGGTCGACCTGCAGCTGCCAGTCCGAGGCTTTGTGGAGGAGGCCTGTTGTTAATTGTGGGCGTGCCCGGGGTTTCTCTCCAGCTTTGATGAAGGGAACTGCCTTCTTTGGAGCATGATGGTACTTGCTGGTGCTAATGGCTGAGGCTAAACTCTCAGCAATTGCCTTAAGCACCTGGTCATGGCGCCAACGATAGCGACCATCAGCCAGAGCCTTTGGGCAGCTGCTGAGGAGATGTTCTAAAGAGCCTCTTCCAGAGCAAAGAAGGCAGGAAGGTGTCTCGCTCTTCCCCCAGACATGGAGGTTCGCTGGGCTTGGCAGGGCATCGTAGACAGCTTGAACCAGGAAACGGACCCGATGGAAATCTGCCTGCAAGATGTTTGCCCAGGTGATCCTGCGCTGCAGTGTACTCTCCCACCTAGTCCACGCTCCCTGCTGCCGGAGTCCCACCGCCCTGCTCACTCGCTCTTCTTCCACGCCTGCTCGGACCTCTTCCTGGAGTAGATGGTGTCTTTCCTTGCCGCGGGCCTGGCTAACCAGGGTCTTTGGAAAATAGCCCAAGCCCACTCTGCCTGTCGCCACAGTGCCCACCAGTGCCTTTTGTCTCAGGCGTGACTCTGCCACCTCCACTGCTTCCCCAGCCTTCAATCAATATTATTAGTTTCGGAAAATCCCCTTTTGCCACAGTGCACTTCATGTTGCACTATGTATCATTGCAGTTTATGCCCTGCCCTGAAGCCAACCACCCTGAAAAAAATCAAGCAACACTGGGAAGTCCATTTAAAAAAGGCAATTGTTTTCCAAGGTAGGTTTGTTACTCTATTTTATTGTAGCTGTAGCTTACTTATAGAGGCTCAAACACAGTCATAGATAATTATCCTTAAAATAAACATTACAGTGTGCTGCTCTGAAACAATTTGTGCTGTGTAAACCACTATTTAAATAAAGACTTCAAAGTTAGTGTACCTAATTATGTCATCGCCTGGCTATTGATTGATTTTTCAAAATTTATTGAATATCGGTTTCTAATGATGCTTAGGTATTGTTTTTCCTGATTTTTATACTGTGCTTTATCTACAGACAAAAGATTATGTCGTTGCCATTTGCCCTGCAGAACTGAGGCTCATTACCATTGCCCCAATTGCAGCAACACTGTTCTCAGCAGATATGTTATGGAAGCTCACCTTCAGATATGCTCATCCTTAGATGTACCCCTCCCCTCTTTGGCTTCACAACCCTCTAAAACACCACCTGCACTGGTTCCTCTGACTGCAACGACACCTGGGCTGGCTTCAAAGCCCTCTAAAATGGCACCGGTTCCTGTGTCCACAACGACACCTGCACCGGTTCCATTTTCCACAACGACACCTGCACCGGTTCCTGTGTCCACAACGACACCTGCACCAGTTCCTCTGTCCGCAACAACAGGTTCACAGTCATCAAAAAACAAAAATGTGATTAAATGCCCACATTGTTCAGTCACTGTGCTAAAAAAGAACTTGGTAATCCACATTAACTGAAAACATACTGACCATTCAAAAGATATTACAATGAAATCACATCTTTCTAGTGTGTGTATTGACTCATCAAATTGACTGTCAGCAGTTCAAAGAAGTGGTCATGGTTTCTCTGTACCAGTTCATGTACAGAGAAAGACGTGGGGCAAAGCTCATTATGCTAGGTGTGACTTGGAGGAATGTCGCCAATACCAGCTACTTGCTCACCGGAGTGGACACACGTTTAGTCTCTGTGAACACCTTCGTTCACTGGATTATTGTTGTGAGAGAGCATTTGAGGAGTTCTTGGAATCAATTATCCTTGATGAGATGGTGAAGCTCAGATTCATAGGGGAAGCAAAGAAGGCAGTTTGTTTGAAAAGGCAAGAATCAGCACAGGCATCTCATGTCCCATTTTCAGTGTTGGTGGCATTAGGTAAATCTCAAGAGCAAATCACCCTCTCCATACATGAGCCTTCTATTCATCACTACAATCTCCTTGGGAGAGTAATGGTCACATACAATTCCTCTGCTGGTACTTGGCACTGCCCATGTGCAAAGCCCCGAATGTCTTGCCCTCACAAAAACATTGCCAAATGGCACTTATTCCAAACAAATAAGAGCTTATTCACAACAGAGAAAGCTACTAAATTGAGTGACACCTCGTGTCCACAGCACTTAGATGAGCACATCGACACTCCCCCAATTGACCTTCAAAGCACTGTGGAATATATATATATATAACAAAAAGAAAATTCTAGGTAATCTCCAAGAAGCAGCGGCCAAATCAAAGACATTTCCATCAAGGTATCTTCCAGTGGAGACGACTTGTATGATCTGCGATGGTGAAATTGCACTTGATGAGCCAGCACTGATTACTGCGAAAGCTAAAATTGTAACCATGGAAAGTGTCATTGATGGTAAGTTCAATATTCAAATATATTCATTCATTATTCAAATGAAAAGAAACAGCTCAGAACTAAGCAAAGCATTTGTTTATGTTTCTACTTTATAAAAGGTTGTATCATAATCATTATTAATGTTATTTCTTTTTTACTATTTTTAGACATCTCCACTTACACCAGAAGATGCCTAGGGTGTAATATGATATATAGGTACCAGGAATGGCAGGATGGTCTCCACAATTTTGATGATCATGTGCTTCTGAGTCTCGAACTTTGTCTATATCTAAGACACAGTTTACAGGTTTGTCTTTATTACGTAGTGTTTTATAACTAATGTTCCCATCCAGTAAAGAAGCCATTCAGAGAATTTAATTAACCCATTGTCATTATGTCTATTCCAGAACCACGTATCAGTTTCCAGGGCTATAGACACTTTGGAGGGCCTCCGGGGAGTAAAATACCCCAACAGAGACACCATACTCCATGGGTACTGTCATTTCGAGGCCTTGACAGATACTGACTACATATATTCTTGTGTTAACTGCGGTTACCATCCCCCTGTGGTTATTATGGATTTGCACGAGAAGGGTGTTTTTAGCATGTCAGGTAAGAGTTTGTTTGCTATAATATGATAATCAAAGTAACCAAGTAAATGTACTTGTATATATTTATAGAATTTTTTTTTCTTAGTGAGTGACCTCAAAGAGCCTCCACCTGCGTTTAGAGGGGAAGTTGACATTGAGGATTTCTGGAAATCAGTCAACCTTGAGATGATTGCTCGAGGATTTGTTCCCAGAAAGTGTTTTCTCTTTTAACCCACAAGAAAATTGCACTTTGTCTCAGTGTTTATATAATGTAGACTTCTAAATATGTGCATTTGTCTCAGGCCGGACCAAAAATCCATTTGCTGTGTAACCTAGTTATTCAAGGTGGGCTCCATGGATAGGACACAAAACTAGGATGGATCACACTGTACTGAACACAGAATTTGCAAAAGTTGCAACAGCAAAGGTCACGTCAGCTGAAGCGCAAATGATGAATGTGTCAGAAGACCGTCTCGTGGATGAGCTGATGAAGCAGAAGGTATAAATTGAGAAAATTCAACTAATTGCTAGAGTTGAATCATGTTCCCTTTATTAAAATAATTGTTCTGACTATGTTCTTACTTTATATAACAGGTTGGTGTTGTCAGAAAACTCTGCAAGGCCTGCAATATTGACTCTAAAGGTTCTCGCATGGATCTCATTTCAAGATTGCGAGCAGAGATGCAGAACAGACAGTCCTATGACAAAATGTTCCAGAAAATTTGGGGAGCGTCAGGTGGGAATAATGATATTATTCTTTCATGAGATAACTATTGAAAAATTGCAATTTTTACATGTCCTTATTCAATTTTGTATTGTGGCTTATCCAGGTGGTTGGTCAGTCATCCTATGCCCACATGGTGTGGTGTATAGCATAAAGTTTAATTTGAGAGCAGAGAGTCCCAGAGATTTTGCGGACCTGCTGTTGTCATGGAAGCACATTCCTAATGTTAGTATATATGATTTTGCACGAGGCTTGGCCACGCATGGCAATTTGCGTGTACCTACAGCTATCCCGTTTCATCCACACGAAGGGAGACTTGCTGAGCCAACACCAGAAAACATCAGTTCAGCAAAGCAGGGCAAACTGAAGGTGTCTCTTCCTTGGCTGTTTGAGAAAACAGGCAATTCACATTCCAAATGCCGTCCCATAACTGGATCATCTGAGCACTACGTGTTGTACGACAAATTACATGAATCAAACACGAAAGACCCCCAGGATGTACTCAGAAGAATTAGCCTGGTCCCAGAGCTACATGGTTGGCTGAATAGTCAAATTGCAGAGCAGTTTTTTGCAAGCTTGCGAAAAAACAACTATTTCCTCAACAACATGGCACCTTCAACGCACATCTTCATTATGCGCAACATTGTTCATCACAAGAACACTTCCACAAACCAAAAGCTTCAGGAAGTACAGCTGTAACGTGGTCACAGACCTCATGGTCTTGAAAATATCACCCTTTCTGACTTAGGACAAGCAATTCTAGGTTAGTAGCCAAAAACTATGCTGCACTGCTTTCTGTTATAAATTTCAGTAGTAAACTTGTTATACCCTTTCTTTCTCAGCCCAACAAGCCAGTGACAGAGAAACTGTTCAGCACCATCCACATCAGTTAAACCAGAAAGACTTTGGTGAGTTTTTTCTTGTAACTTTCAATGTTTTTTTTTTTGTTGTCTTTATGCTTATACTTTTGTCTTAACATATGCAGAAAACTGTGGACCTCAATGTGAAGTATTCACTAAGTGTGAAAATATTGCAGCTTGTCGAGCGTCATGGGCTTTGGGAAGTCACTAGTTAGTTTCAATAATTAATACAACAGTTTAATTTAATTCTGTGGTACTATGGCTTTTTGGATGTTGAAAGCTGTTGTTGTTGTTTATAGCTCAACTATATACTGGACATTGAGAGACCAGGAAATGAGCTGATTGTTCGAACCGCGAACACAGTCTTAACCCGTGCTGACTTTTGGACATTGGGCTTGAACAGAGACATGGAGTCCACTGTAAGATCATAGCTGTTTTACATTGCTTTATATGTTTATTTTTACATTAAGTCCTAATACACGTTGTAATTATATACTTTTTTCAGATTGGACATAGTTGTTTTCAGTTGATTGAAAGCATTGCACAGTCAAAGGTATTTTGAGTATATATTTAGATACTAAGAAATACATGTTGGTACAGTGTACATATTATAAAAAATTACAATACTTGAGTATTTACAGTACATGTTTTGAATTCTGCCTTACACAATACACAATATCCTGCAGGGCAAGAACATTTACATAGTTGACCAACATGGCTGCCACCAAACAACTGTGATCCATTTTTGAGTCTGCCTGTAAGTACAGTATATGCTGTTATATTCCCTGTTATGCTCAGTTATATGTTCACTTAAACTTTCTGTATCATGTCAGGATGATGCTCACTTAAAAGACACACTTGTGATTCCAGTTTGGACACCAGTACACTACCAGTTGTGTGTACGTATTCACACTGCATTTGAGTGATTAAAAAAAATGTGTTTTCTGTTTATGACCATAGTGCTTTGATTTCAGTGTATGCAAAACTGCAGTAAGTACCAAATAGATGTAAATGTACACATTTTAAAATAACTTTTCATGTGTTTTCAATGTTTGTTTTTTTGTCAAATGTGAAAATAGAAAATGGCAGATTGTGTTGTTTTTAATGTAATTAAGAAAAATCAATACTGTACATTTTCTTTAGGTTTTGAAGCCAGTCCAGAAAGAAATTCTCTTTTTAGACTCTAAATGCTATGAGACACCACTTGGATTTGGTGCCCAGAGATACAAAGCTCTGTTGAGGTCTTTAGATGAATTTATATAAAATGCGCGTTGCGCTTTTGTTCAGAAATGGTCACGTTCAGATGAACTGTCTCTACGTGGCAAGATCATCTTATTTCAGAGATTGTTCAGTTGTTGCTGTTTTCTTAATTGCATGAAGGTTTGTACTTGTTCTAATATATTTCAGGTGTCTCAGACCTTTTTTGCATCAGGTATGACCTTTTAGATTTAAACACCTTGTGTCATTGTGAAGCTTATGATCTGAGAAATCTGTATGAACTGAGAATGCTTGTATGCTCAGTTGTTTGATTATGGTCACAGTTTTGTGACTTATTTCATGAATTTCATAGTATTGCATGCATTGTTCAGATGTTGTTTTCTTATATGCATGAAGGTTTGTACTTGGGTTGTAGAACAGGCTTCTCAGAGGTTACTGAAAGTACTAGATGGTCCCTATATGACTTGAGCTCTTGTTTGTAATCAATATTATGTTAATGTTATGTACATGGTTGCAAGCCATATTTAAACTATTTTGGAATCCCTAGCTCTTTTAAGAACCTCAGTTTGAGAAACAGTTTTACAGATTTAAATGTGCATGAAGGTTTTTATACAGCAGAAAATTCAAATAAAAAATAAATAAACAAATTATAATTTATTATTATTTTTTGTAATCAACAGGGATATTGCAAACAGGATAATGCCTGGAAAATGGACTAAAAAGACAGGCCTTGACTTACAGGTAAATTCCATGAAGTCTCGAAGTGTTACTTTTTGAAATATTAAATTCACTCATCTTTCTTTTGTTTTATGTAAGATTGTTTGTTGTTGTTGTTTATCCTCTGGCTGTTTTTAATCATTTTTGCCTCAATGATTTTTCCTGTATAGTCTGCATTTTACATGGTGATGGATTCCTCATTTGACTACACAATTGTGAGTACTTCTTTACAATGATGTTGAGTCAGAGTGATTTAAATATTCAAAGGGGTTAACTTGCATGTTATGAGCAGCTGGACATGCCAGAACTGCGGAAATGGTGGTGTGTGATGTTAATGGAGAACTATGGGCTGGATAGGTACAGTATTTCTTTTAATTAAAAAATAATAATGTTATGGATTTAAACAAATTATGGAACAATGTGTTATATTGTCACTTTTTACAGCCACGGAAAGGTTTTTGCACATTTCACTGAGGAGTCTAAAGCCTTACTAAGCGGTGATTGGCAGCCTGCTTTTAGACTAAGGAAAAGGAAGCTAGAGGACACCTGTCAGGTAAAAGCATTTGCTTGAGAAAATGACACTAATAATGTCATGTACCTTGTGAATGTTTGCTTATTCTGTGGTGTTTCACTAACCACAACATTGGGTTCAGGAATCATCATCACAGGAATATAGCCTATACTGTGTAGTGGGTCAGACACAATAGAAATTCTCTTTAAATATGCAGTTTTAAAATTAGCACACACTTAAGTGTAATATTCATCTGATTGTATTTCATGAATTGTTAGGCAGATGATGCAAGTATAAATGTACTGCATCCTGTGATGGAGGATGTACTACTTGAATCATCACAAGAGGTACACTGTTTTGTTACAGGATTAGCAACAAAGTAACTGTTTCTTTTTGTTTTTTGAACAATTCTGAATTAATGCTTTTGGTTTCTTACAATTGTATCTCCCTTGTTCTTTGTGTTCTTTTACAGAACCAATTGATGAGAGATTTAAAGGAAGCCAGCAAGTGGTGTTCGGAACAGTCAAGTGTGCTGCTTGGTTCTGTTCAGCTGCCCAAAGTACTCTGTATGGAGGATGAAGATGTTGATGAGGCCATGGACAAATTACAGAAAGCTCAATTTTCAGAGGGCAGAATTGATGCTCTGGAACCTTTCTGCTTTATTTTTACTGAGAAGGAGGACATGGACTTGTTCCTTGAACATGTAGTTGATGTCATGAATCTGAAAGTATTCTGTCAAACTGAAACAAAAGAAAATGCATAATGTGCCTCTTTGCATTCCTTCTGTTTTTATTTTATGGAAGTGTTCTAAAGTTTTATTCATTTTTATATTGTACTATTTTATAAAACTATTGTCAGTTTATCCAATAATAAAAATTGTTAATATAGTAGTTGTAAATAGACTGTCTCCTTGTGATAGGTTTAAAAAAAATAAAAAAATTTGCATCAACCTAATGTTTGTTTTTTTTAATCCATAATTTTGGAAGATAATTTTGTGTTGCTATTTAAACCTTATAGTTCTCTTTTATCTTTGATAATGATTAGCTTTGCTGGTATAAATGTTAAAAAGTCGCAGCCTACTTTAATGGCAAAGTAACGTTACAACATTATAATCATACAATAAACAAGCAGCAAAAAATAACTTTTGGGAGGAAAAGTTTCTGTCTCGTTATAGAACTAAAGTACTTTAAATCGTCTTTATTGGCAACGCGAACGAACGAATGGCTGGAAACTTATTTCCGGTTTATTTGTGTCGATTGCAAGTGACGTGGCAGGAGACTGCAGGTGTCGACTGCAAGTGACGTCACTTGCAGAGGAAGTGCAGGTGTCTGAGAGTGCAAGTCTGAGAGTGCAAGTGCAAGTCTGCAGCCAGAGCCTTCTCTCAAAATCACCAAGGACTCAATTCACCCTGGTAACAGTCTCTTCATTTTGCTACCATCTGGTAAGCGCTTCCGTAGCCTGATCGCAAAAACTGAGAGACTTAGGAGGAGCTTATTAGTAAGTAAGTAAAGTTTATTTATATAGCACATTTATCTCAGCAAAGCTGACCAAAGTGCTGAACAAAGTCAAAGATAAACATAAAATAAGCAAGACAGATAATACAGTAAAACAATACAACATAGATAAAATCCAATTAAAATGCCTGGGAATAAAGATATGTTTTCAACTTCATTTTAAAAGTTGTAATAGAAGGTGCAAGGCGAATGTCTAGTGGCAGTTGATTCCAAAGACGGGGGGCAGTGATTGAAAAAGTCCTATCACCCTTTGTTTTTAAGCGTGAACGTGGGACAGCTCAGAAAGCCCTGTCAGAAGATCTTAAAGATCTGGAGGATGAAAGTGGAGTAAGATGATCTGTGAGATAAGATGGGGCTTGACCATTAAGTGCTTTAAAAACAAACAACAATATTTTAAATTGAATTCTAAAATGGACAGGGAGCCAGTGAAGAGAGGCTAAAATTGGTGTAACACGATCAGTTTTCTTAGCCCTAGTCAATAGCCTTGCAGCAGCATTTTGTACCATCTGTAAGCGTGCAATGGATGACTGAGGAAGACCCAAATATAGTGAATTACAGTAATCGAGGCGGGAGGTAATAAAAGCATGAATGACCCTCTCCAGATCATTAAAAGACAAAAATGATTTCAATCTTGAGATAATCCGTAACTGATAAAAACTGTTCTTGACAACTGTATTAATTTGTTTAGTTAAGCAAAGTTCAGAGTCCAGAATGACACCAAGATTCCTGACCTGGGAAGAGACAGAGGAGAAATGCTTGCCAAGCTCATCTATTAGACCACTTCTCAACTTTGGGGGGCCAAAGACGATTACTTCCGTTTTTTCTTCATTAAGTCGAAGAAAACAGCTTGACAACCATTTCTTATTCCCCCAGGCCATCAGGTTCCTAAACTCAAATTCAGTCTCATAACATCAACAAGACTCCATTTAATATTCAATAATAATCTGTTATTAATTTTTCTTCCATTCGTATTGCTGCTATGTAAATACCCTGTACAACCTGTTTGCACATTCTTCTTATATTATTAAGTCTACAGTATGCTGTCCTGCACACTTAATTATTTTGCACATTTTATTTATATTTTATTATTTATTAAATTTTTCTAATTAATTTTTTATATCTATGCAGCAGGTGGCACTTCTGGAGGCTGAGAGAGTGAGATGGAGAGCAGTGCTGACACGTCTCACTGCTATTGTGCAGTCACTGGCAGTTCGAGATTTGGCTCTAAGGGGACACACAGAAACACTGTTCACACCATCAAATGGGAATTTTCTCAAAGAGGTCGAACTTATTGCCATGTTTGATCCCATTATGAAAGATAACCTTAACCGTGTCGAAAGAGGAACAGCAAGTCACAACAGCTACCTAGGCCATCATGTGCAGAATGAGCTGATTGATTTGTTGAGCAGGAAAATCATATCTGCTATAGTGGATGGCATCAAGCAGGCAAAGTTTTTTTCAATAATTCTGGACTGCACCCCAGATATAAGCCACACGGAACAGATGTCAGTGGTCATTAGAGTGGTGTCACTGATGGAGAAGCCCCATATCAGGGAACATTTTATGTGATTTTTGGAGGCAGAGGAGTCCACAGGCCAGCACTTGGCATCCATGATCCTGACGAGACTTGAGGAGTTGGGAATTCCTTTTGAAGATTGCAGAGGACAATCATATGACAACGGGGCAAACATGAAAGGCAAAAATAAGGGAGTTCAAGACAGGCTCTTAGAAAAGAATCCCCGAGCTCTGTTTGTGCCATGTGGGGCGCATACATTGAATTTAGTTGTGTGTGATGCTGCTAAGGAATCTGTTGTTGCTATGAGCTACTTTGGTGTCCTGCAAAAGCTTTACTCGTTATTTTCAGCCTCCTCCCAAAGATGGGCCATACTGATGAACCATGTGAGCATCACCTTAAAGATGTGGGCTGAAACAAGGTGGGAGAGCAAGGTCAAGAGCGTTGAGCCCATGAGGTACCAGGGAGCTGCCATGAGAGAGGCTTTAATTGAGGTGAGAGACAACACCAAAGACCCTGCTATAAAGGCTGAGGCCCAGTCTTTGTCTGAGGAGGTGGGGTCGTACCGCTTCAGCATCTGCACGGTTGTTTGGTATGACATGATATCTGCAATACAGCATGTCAGCAAACTCATGCAGTCTCCAAATATGCATGTGGACCTAGCTGTGAGTCTTTTGAAGAAGACTGAGCGAGGTCTCCAGAGCTACAGGGAAAGTGGCTTTGTGACTGCACAGATGGCGGCCAAAGACATTTGTGAAGAAATGAATGTGGAGGCTGTTTTGAAACAAAAAAGGCTGAGGTCCACAAAGCACCACTTCTCATATGAATCACATGATGAGCGTTTCAGTGATGCACTTAGGAAGTTGGAGGTTGGATTCTTTAATGTTGTTGTTGATGCAGTCATGTCAGCCATCACGGAGAGGTTTTCCACATTGGAAAATGTGGGAAACAAATTCGGGGTTTTGACAAATTTCCCAAGTCTTGCAGATGAGGAGCTGGCAGAGCAATGCAATGCACTAGGCACCACACTGCACTTTGAAGGGCACTCTGATTTGGACAGTAGAGAGCTTGTGCAGGAAATCAAGAACTTCCCTCACCTGCCATCAAAAACCATGAGCCTCCTTGAGCTTATCACTTTTATGCATGATAAGGATCTATCGGAGATCTACCCCAATGTTTGGACTGCTCTCAGGATTGCACTTACTCTGCCAGTCACTGTGGCTCAAGCAGAGAGGAGCTTTTCAAAACTAAAGTTGATCAAGTCGTACCTGAGGTCAACCATGTCTCAGGAACAGTTATCATCAGTATCAATCACTCAATAGGGGAGCAGATTTCGTATGATGACATTATTGATGATTTTGCATCAAGGAAGGCCAGAAAGGTCAGGTTTTAGTTTTAGTTTGTGTTTTCTGTTCTTAGTGCAATAGTGTAATAATTAGATTTTCTTTAGTGTGATTTGTGTGATGAAGGATTTGTGCTATTTAGAATATTTAGTCTATATTTTATTTGTATATTATTCTTAATATTTTATATTATTGTTGTTGTCTGCTCTTGTTACATCATGATTGTACATATTTTTGCCACTTTTATGTATATAGAGTATATTTATTTAAGTTCTGACAACTTATACTGTTTTGTGCAGAATTGTGTTTTTCAAATGTTCTGTTGAAGGATTTGTGCAATTGAGAAATATAAGCTTGTCTTACACTTATATTGTTATAGTAAAACATGGCTGTTTGTGCAAAATTTTGTGTTTTTTGTTTCTCGGATGGGTGGGTGGGGGGGGGGGGGGGTGTGCGCTCAGAGGGGGTCTCGCCCGGAGAGTAATTCAATGTAGAACCGCCACTGCAGGCAAGCATAGGCTATTATCCGCCAAAATGCAGATTCGTCACGCGCCAACTTCGCAAATAAGATTGGGAAAGCCATTAGTAAGTTTGATTTTATTTATTAATTTATTTACAGTAAATAAAAGTAAAATATATTAAAATAACTACATTATGTGCATATTTACTTTTGAGTTGAAAACATTATTAATTAACAAATATTTTGTAAAATGTTTCAATCGTTAGGGGGGCAAGGCCTAACGAGGCCTAAAGTTTTAAAAGAACACACTTTCAAAATTGTCTCTCCTCTTGACTTTAGTTTTCTTCTATTTTCCACACAATTTCTGTCATGAGCATTATTAAAAGGTACACAGTGTCTGTTCTTGCTAAATCGCTTGCAAATGTAATTGATGTTTAGAATATACTGTATACTCTGCAATATTAGAATACGTACCCCTTAGTTTCAATATACTTGCAGTATAAATAATTAGTAATTTTACAGGTTAGGTTACCTCTTTATTTCCTAAATGCTGCAGATTGTTCCCTTATACCTACATGGAGGTACTATAATATGGGTACAATTATTATGCTGTAAATTCAGTTTACTTACACTGTAAATTGGAGGCTGTAATCTAAAGCATTACCAAATATCTGCACTTCCTTTATACACTGAAAAAAATTATTATGGCCCCAATTAAATTAAGCATAATTAAATTTAGCTAGTTTAAACCATTTAAATTTAGTTTTTGATTTTAATTAATAATTATTAATTGGTATTATGTGAATTACATGTGTTTTAAATCCAAGCCATGTGAATTAATTAATTAAATATAAATAATATAAAAAATATTAAATTGGTTCTATGCGCATGCGCGCAAATGCACATTTTCCCTGGTGCCAAAAGGATTTTCAGGTTCACGGTGGGAAGTGAAGACATTTTCATTTCAGCCCCGGAGTTTTCATCATTCGGTCTGTTTGCACAGTAAGTAATATTTCATGTAATACAGCACGATTTATTACAGTAAATAGTTTGTTCGCTGTATAAAGAGTATAATATGCTCTTGTTCCGAACGAGATTTTGGGATAAATTTCACAGCGACCAACGGTCACATCCTACTCCGTGCGCAAGCACACACAAATAATGTAAATATTACTTTTTTATGTGACGAAATGTACTTTTAAGATATTTTTGGATGTAAATGTAGTTTTATAAGCTTAAAACACGCCGTTTATTTATAAAGATAGCATCTATAAAAAAAAAAAAAACTGCTTAAGTGCTTTCAGAGATGCAAGCTCCAGGCCGGCATCGTCTGTTCCCGCCTAAAGTTAGCTTTACCACAGCCAGGCCTTCGGGAATCTGCCGGCTTCTAATGTGGTTAAACATAAGATATAAATCTTTTTGGACTGGTATTTTTAATTTTCTTAATTATTTGTTCTAGAGCAGTTTGTTTTGGCGGTGTGTAAAGTAACATTAGTGCTAGCAGTGGCGGCTCGTCAGGGGAGGCACAGCTTCTCCAAAATTTTGAGGTGAAAATGGAAGGAGGATTTACATTAATGTTAATAAAATTCACAATTCATTTTAGTTTCGGTTCATCACTCAGAATGTAATTGTTGTAATTTCACAGCTGTAATACCATAACATGTTACTGAAGTTGGAAAGCGCTGCTTTTTATCACGAATGTGCCGAATCTGCTGATGTAATTACAACAGCTAATGTTAAGTGATAGAGAAGAGGAGGGAGAGGCCGAGGGAGAGTTGAGCTGATACAAATATCTTTACTGCTAAAACATCCCTCTTTTTGCTAGTTTTAATAGTGCACTGCAGCATGTAAAATGTGTCTTAAACTAACAATAATAATTATTGTGTACTTGCTTTCACTTGAGGTACTCTCTGCACACGCGTGTGACTAGGACACATGATTTCCCTGTTGCCAAAAGAAGTTTAGTCAGTTAGACAATTAGTCAGAAAGTCCCTAAACAATGCTAGCAAGAATGCAAGCTGTTATGGAAGGCATAGGAGGACATTCTTGTTAATATGTGAATAAATACTAGCCTACATAGTTTGATATTTGCCCAATAAATGACCATTTTTATTGATTTTTTTTTTTTTGACAGATTCCTAAAATATTTGTGTTTTCTCTTTATTATGACAGGTGGTCTAATAAATTGTTAAGCACTATTTTCATAGCATTAAGTTAACACGTTTGTTTAAAGGACATTGGGCAGAATGTAGAAGTGTTTTGTCAATAAAAATAAAACAAAACAAAATCGGGCTTTTTTATCTGATTAATTGATTAATCTGAAGAAAAAATAATAATCGATTATCAAAATAATTGTTAGTTGCAGCCCTATTACATTTGCAACCAAAAATATTAATTTGTGAGTGAAGTTTTTGCTGAGGTCGACAGTGGCGACTATATATGAAGAGTTTATTTGCAAAAACAGATAACTCTATTTTTATTTATTTTCAGAAATCATGTTTTTTTTTTATTGTGCATTCCAAGTAATATCAATCAAACTGCAGTTGGGTTGTTTTGATTGAGTAATAATAACTAAATCAAATAGAGGTAACTTACCAAATTTAAGTTCGTTGAAAGTATGTTTTATATTCTGTATATTTTAAAAGTCTGTTTTATAGCAAAGCAGATAACTCCATATTTCATGTTTCGGAGTAAAACAAAAAACACTTGTTTTATCTTTGTAATCTCCTCAGTTGACGATGTAGATGCCTGACAAATGTTGTTGTTGTGATCATATACTGTATCGATGTGATTACACGCAATACACAGAGCTTTTCCCTCACCATTGTAACGCCAGGGATCAACGCTAAGAATTTAGCGTTGATCCACCACAGGGCCACGGTGTTAAAGGGATAGTTCACCCAAAAATAAAAATTGTCATTAAAGGGTTACTCCACCCCAAAATAAAATTTTGTCACTGATCACATACTCTCACATTGTTCCAAACCCGTAAACGCTTTGTTCGTCCTCGGAACACAATTGAAGATATTTTAGATGAAAACAGGGAGGCTTGTGACTCCTGTATCATGCTGTATCAGATGCAGGTAATCACAGTCGCTCAGTCATCTCTCTCATAATACTTTACATAATACAAGCTTTTACTACAGTAATACAATAAGTTTTCAATGAGGCAACTCAACGTTCCTTCGTTACTAGTTCAAAGTGACGTTTTGGAATTAGTAACAGAGTCTTGGGCTCAGCTGTTAAACTGTCAACTATAGATTTAAATCTGTGGCGGAAGGAAGTAGTTCTGCACAAAAGAGGGCTTTTAAAGACACTTCGTTATTGTTTCTAATTTATTTACACACTCGTGCCGTCGAACTGTTGTATAAATGCAATATCACACTCGTAGACGTGCGATATGGCTGTATATCGCACGGCTGTGATTACCTACGGCAATATAGCGCACGAGTTCTATGAATTACTTTTGGGGTTTTTATGGACTTTTTAAACCTTAGCCCTACTGCATACTGCATATATTAGGGGTGTAACGGTTCGCAAAATTCACGGTTCGGTTCAATACGACACAGTGGTGTCACGGTTCGATACGTTTTCGATACGGGGGGCAGGGCAATTGGTTACGTCGCAATGTTGGAAATATTTCTGTTTTAAACCATGAAGGCGAGCCAATGGATATCACACAAGCACACGTGCAAACTTTGCGCAAGATTTATGCCGGTGAATGTCTTGATCTCAGTCAATTCACTATAAGCAGATAGTGAAAGTAAAAATGGAATGATGGAGTAATGACGGAGCTTTCGGCATCTGACACTGCATATTCTCTCAGAGATGACGAGAGACGAATCTACTTCAACATATGCTGATAACGGTATAGCCTATAGCTGTTTTCATTTATTTCCTTTATATTTCTCTTGTGGCCCGTACATACTGAAAAAAAAGAAACAGGCAGACAGCACGTTGCCTGTTACGTTGTTTAGGCTGCATTGTTGAGCGCAGTGGCACTGATATTTCACACACTTTAAGCTTTTATTTTCCAAACGTAATAGGATTAGTCCAACGAATGTTACACCCCTAATATATGTATATATATATATATATATATATATATATATATATATATATATATATATATATATATATATATATACACATATACGTATATGGGGGAAGGGGGTGCCATAGTTTTCATCCTAATTACCCTTGATTGTATAGACTTGTCAAAGACTAAGTTATGAATCAAAACAATGTCTAATAACAGTTTCTTTTTATTTAAATATAGGACAAAGAGATGACTTCTTGAAAGACCTGGGAACTATCACCATAGGCATATGTGTCATTAAAAAGGAAGGAGGTGCTCTTGGAGACTACGATGATATTGGAATTGTTGTTGATGGAGTAATGATTTTTGAGCAGATCAAATCTGTGGCACAAGCCTGTGCATTGATGCTGGGTACAATCTATGTGCTTAATTTGGCATACCCAAAATTTGTTCAGAAATTCAAGGACTGAAAAACGGTTTAATGCTGTAATTTTGCAGCAGGCATGTATGTGCAGGCTCAGCATGAAATGTTAGTCCAGATGTCACAGCCTGCATTGCACTATTTTCCATTTAAGACCTATATATATATCAGTAGTTCAAACATTTTTAAATTCTAAATTGCAATTTGTTGCATGATGTGAATACTTTGTTGTGCAGTTTTAGCACTATTGTTTTATTCACTATTGTTATGATTCACAACTGTACTGTTGCCTGTTTCCACATGATATTTTTATTAATTGTGCATTGTTAAGTTAGCACTCCTGCTTTTTTAAATTTGATTCAAGATTCAAAGATTCAAGTGGGGAGCGAGCAAACACGTCTGCCTCGGGGGGGCGCCATACTTTGTGCAGTTTTAGCACTGTTTTAATGATTCACAATGTGGCCTCTTTCCACCTGTGAATTTTTGTTTTTTATTTTGTGAATGTGCAATGTTAAGTAAGCACTTGTTTTAAACACTTGTACCCACAAAAAACTTATTGAACATGCATTACATTTGATGACATTAAAGATGAGCTTAAAACATTAAACTTACTGCTGTGTGTATTTGCAAAGCCATTTAAGGCTTAATTATATTTTTTAAGTTAAGTGGTTGCAAACAAATTATTTAAAAATGTTGAAAGTTAGTCAAGGTAATGTGTTTATTTAAATGTAGCTAAAATAAATTAATTGCAACTACTTACCTTAAAAAAATTTTGAAAATTCAATGATTCATTTTTTATCAGTAATAAATAATTTAAGAGGAAGTAACATAATTAAATAGGGCTGAAATTACTATTTTTTATACGAAGGTAACTAAATAAAATTGATTAAATTCAACTTAATTTTTTTCAGTGTTGTACACTAGTGCTGCTTTAATCACATCCTCTGGATCAAATCAAGTTATCTGCAATACATGATAATTTAATCACATTCCATTTTGTTTACAGAATCATTATGATACAGCACAACAAACTATTTTACTTGCCATTAAACAGAGCATACTTCCAAAAACCTTTGCCCAGCCTGTTTGGCTGTGTTGTGGATGATTTGGCAGGGACACCCATGGATGTAAATGTAATTTTCTAAAAAAAATTTTTTTTAGCTATTTTAATAGCAGGCTATTTTTAGACATAATAATAATAATAATATACATAATATTAATTAAAACATTAGGGGTGTAATGGTACCTCAGTTTTGAAGTCACAGTTTCAAACATTTTTGGTACAGCAGGGGGACAAGGAATCGCAAGGTTTGTGTTTTGTTCTTTTCGATAAGAAACAAAGTCTCATCTTTAAAATGATGTCTATTTTATCAGGAAATTCAATTTTGGGGTGGAGTAACCTTTTAATCTCAATCAGTTTTGCAACCGCAGAAAAAGGCTAATAAAACAGCAATGCCTTTACCTCAGGCAAGCCATTCAGTGTCCACAGCTTGTTGCTAGAAAATTGCAATGTGCAAATGTGCAAATTATGTTTGCATACTTTTTTTTTTTGAGTGTTGGTCATTGTATCTAAAATATTTGAATTTAATAGATTGGGCTCTGTTGTTAATTGCAGCCTTTAATATTTTAGTAATGTGCTCTAATAGGTCTCCCTATTCTATAGCATTAACTGAGATAGATTTTTTATCCTTAAAAAAAAAAACGAAAAAGAAAATTGTATGTTTTTGTCCCCCTGCTGTACCAAAAATGTTTGAAACTGTGACTTCAAAACTGAGGTACCATTACACCCCTAATGTTTTCATTAATATTATGTATATTATTATTATGTCTAAAAATAGCCTGCTATTAAAGTAGCTAAAAAAATAATAATTTAGAAAAAAAATAAAATTAAAAAGGACTTCACAGCAGACTCATGTCTTGGGTGGTAGAAAAGAATGTGTGCAGTGCTGATTTACAGTCATTTATGTGCTTGTCTTCAAATAATATCTAATGTATGATACTAATTATGATATACTAATGTTCTTTCTTCTCTTCTTTTTCCTGACGGACTGTGAGTGAGAAAGACTGGCGAGACTTACTAAAAGTATCAATTTATTCACTCATCTGACATTTACAAAATAGCACACTTCTGTTATGTTATGTATTGTAATTCTGTTATTAAAATACTATGAACATTTTTAAAAAATGAGTGAGAATCCATTTTTGTGTTTAAGATTTACTGTGTAATGGGTATTTTAAATTAAAAAGATAAGTGTGGTGCAAATATGGTTGAATAATGGCTTTTGGTGTATCAGCCCACATTGTGAAAAGTGTTGATTATATTTAGACCTACTCCTGTTGCATGTAAGGTTGATGACAGCAGATGTTAAGCGCATTAATGCAATTATCTTGTCATTTCAGCTTGAGTTCTGCACACTCACGAATGCTTTCATCATAATTAACAGTGCAAACACAATGTAAATAAGAGATCTGAGAGATTGTGCAATGTAGAAAGCGTCACTGATTATAATGTGAGTTTTGGTGAGCGTCCAGAACACGTCACTGATGTAAACTTGCACTGTTGAACACTCCCTTTATAAATCGCTAGAGCTGTTTTGATCGTATTTTGTATATACGTGTAGCTGACCGTTTAGTCACTGGCTTCATTTACTGATGAATAGAAATGAAGAGAAGTCAGTTAATTCTTAGCACATAGAGACTCTTTCACCTAGATATCACACTATAGAGACGGTGTCTGTTCCCCAAACTAGAAAATACAGAAAATGTCCAAACCAAAGTAAGTAACAATTTAATTGATGTTCAACAAATAAAATACAGATATAATACAGATAAACAAATGATAAAGCTTGGCTTATTGAATATTAGATCCCTTTCTACAAAAGCCCTTTTTGTAAATTATATGATCACTGACCATAAACTAGATTTGCTCTGTTTGACAGAAACATGGCTAAAACCAGATGATTACATTACTTTAAATGAGTCCACCCCACAAGATTACTGTTACAAACATGAACCGCGTCCAAAAGGTAAAGGGGGAGGTGTTGCTACAATTTATAGCAATATTTTCAGTATTTCTCAGAGGTCAGGTTTCAAGTATAATTCGTTCGAAGTAATGATGCTTCATATAACGTTATCCAAAGAAACAAGTGTTAATGATAAATCCCTTGTGATGTTTGTACTGGCTACTGTATACAGGCCACCAGGGCACCATACTGATTTTCTATCCGAGTTAGTGCTGGCTGCAGATAAAGTCTTAATTGATTATGAATTTAATATAATAATAAAAATAATAAATAATTTAATATGACAATGAAAAAGATGCATTAGGATCAGCATTCATAGACATTCTGAACTCTATTGGTGTTAAACAACACGTATCAGGACCTACTCATTGTTGAAATCATACTCTAGATTTAATACTGTCACATGGAATTGATGTTAATGGTGTTGAAATTTTGCAGCAGAGCGATGATATCTCAGATCATCATCTAGTCTTGTGTAAACTCCATATAGCTAAAACTGTAAAGCCACCTCCTTCTTACAAATATGGTAGAACCATCACCTCGACCACAAAAGACTGCTTTGTAAGTAATCTTCCTGACTTACCTCAATTCCTCAGCATATCCAACAGCTCAGAACAACTTGATGATGTAACAGAAACTATGGACTCTCTGTTTTCTAGCATTTTAGATACGGTTGCTCCTTTACGCTTAAGGAAGATTAAGGAAAAGACTCCAACACCGTGGTATAATGAGCACACTCGGGCCCTAAAGAGAGCAGCACGGAAAATGGAGCGCAGTTGGAGGAAAACTAAACTAGAGGTATTTCGTATAGCTTGGCAGGAAAGTACCCTATCCTACAGAAAAGCATTAAAAACTTCTAGATCTGCTTACTTTACGTCTCTTTTAGAGGAAAACAAGCACAACCCCAAGCATTTATTCAATACAGTGGTTAAATTAACTAAAAATATAACATCAGCAGGTGTTGACATTACCCAGCAGCACAGTAGTAATGACTTTATGAACTACTTTCCTTCCAAGATCGAAACTATTAGAGATAAAATTGTAATCATTCAGCTGTCAGCCACAGTATCGCATCAGATAGTATGCTATAGATCCCCTGAGGAACAATTCCACTTATTGTGCCAAACTAATTGATCACTGATTAACCAAAATTATTATTTAGATAACTTATCTGCATTTTATAACCATTTTTAAACACATTCAACATATCCTGACTATATAATACTTTCATATTTTACAGATTTATGAACTTTTCGATCTAATTATTGAAATATTTTACAGGCATATATTTTTCACTCTGTCACACACTCCCCTACTCTCACCAGCCAGTGACAGACTAGTATAGTTAATCTCGAACAAGCCTAATGGCAACATGAAGTCTACTTATAGCAAACATCAAGGGTCACATGACAAGAACCAACCAATGAGCAAACAGAATTGAGAACCACATGACAGTACAATAGCCAATGAGTAACAAGACATGACTAGAACAACCAATCACAACATGACAAATACACAAGGCAGAAATACGTGAGGGCAAGGGAAGCATGACACTAACCGCATGAATCAAATTACAAAATAAAAGATATGAAAACGAACATGAAACAAACCCCAAAACCAGACGTGACACAATGAAAAACAAATTTAAAATGAATACAAATGTAATGATGTGAGATTTGATGACTTTGTGTGCATGTGAACATCAGAAAGAGGATTTACAGAGAGTCTCTCTATCGTTTAATATCACACAGAGACAATGAGCAATCAGGATAAAGTCTAAACCCAGCACAGAGGGGTTCACTGAATGTGGTGTTGAATGTGTGTAAGTGTGTGAGTGTGTGTGTGTCAGAGACGCTGTAGAAGGACAGAGAGCCGGTCGACACGTCCACATACACTCCTGCTCTATTAGAGGATGAACGGACGGCAGGTATATCAGTTTTGTTATTATTGTGATAGACAGTCAATCTGTTACCAGAACAGATCAGACTCCAGGATTTGTCACTGAATCCAAATTCACTCCATCCTTTCCTGCTGATTCCTTTATATGACACTGATATTTCAGCCTTATCTCCACTCCATTCAGCCTCCCAGTAACAGCGACCAGTCAGACTCTCAACACACAGAACCTGAGGAACCTCATCAAATCTCTCTGGATGATCAGGATACGGCTGATCCTCAAACACACGTGTGATCTTCCTGTTCTCATCAGACAGAATGAGTTGAGTGTTTGCTGTGTTTGGATCCAGTGTGAGATCACAGGCGTCTGAACACAAGAAGAGAGAAACATCAAGAACAACACAACAGAGAAGATGTCTGTGTGTGTTTACAGCTTTGACTAGATTTGCAATACTTACAATAGCCAGTCTTAACAGTTTATGTGATCTGGCTCTTGATTTTATTATTGTTATTTTTTTTTATTTCTTTGCCAGGAGGCAAACATATCAAACATGCGCACAGTAAGAGCGTCTACGGTAATTCATGTTGGCCAAAACACACAGAAGCGTGTTGTGAAATAAAACCTAGTTGGGAATCACAGACATTCGCATTCGGACAGGATTAGTTTTCTCAGAGGATCACTGAGTTTGCTGAAAAACAGTAGGTAATTTACAGAGAGGTTTTGTGAGGAAAAACACAAATGTGGAAGATTTGGATGGGATTAAAATCACCAAGTACGTCTGTGAAACACAAATTTCTCTAACGACCCCCTGTAAAACTAGTCCCGTCCGAATAGGGCTTAATATAGTGAAAGCTGTTGAACAGCGACTAGTGATTGCGATCTCACTAGCAGTGCTGGTCCTAGACTTCTGGAGCCCAAACAAAACTCTGTGGAAAAACGCTGCCAGGCCTAAAACAGTGCAGACTGGAGTTGTGAAAAGCAGCGGTTGTGGGTTTATGATGCATACAATTCAAGTCAGCTTTATTTCTATAACGCTTTATACAGTACAGATTGTTTCAGAGCAGTAACAGACTGAGATTGTGCTGTAAAGCAGTTCTAACAAGCCAATAGTGTGATTCTAGAGCTCAAGTCAGTTCAGTGTTGATTCAGTTCAGTTTACATTTACATTTAGTCATTTAGCAGACACTTTTATCCAAAGTGACTTACAAATGAGGACAATGGAAGCAATCAAAATCAACAAAAGAGCAATGATATGCAAGTGCTATAACAAGTCTCAGTTAACCTAACGCAGTACAAGTAGCAAGGTTTTTTAAATTAAAATCAATAAAAAAAGATAGAAAAGAAAAATAATACAACAAGCTAGTGTTAGAGGCATTTTATGCTTTTGTTAATTGTATAATAAATAAAAAGAAAACAGATAGAATACAAAAAGATTAGAAAAGCTAGTGTTTTTTTTAAGTAAACAAGCAGTAAATGAATACAGTGCAAGTTTAAAAGGCAAGTTTTTTATTAAATTTTTTTAATGAATAGAATTAGAATAGAGAGTGCTAGAGTTAAGCCCCGTTCACACAAAGAACGATAACTATAAAGATAACGATAAATATATAGTTCTAAAAATCATTCTCAATATTAAAGAATAGCAGTGTCCACACCACAACTATAACGATAAAGGCACAGAGAAACGAAATTGTTGGAATCACTTTCAGAACAATTGTTTTCCAGCTGATGAACGATATACAAACATTGTCATCCAATCAGAATCCATCCTGCTATATCGAGCTCGAGAATTTAAAGCGGCAGACATGCTTGTGCTTAGAGTAAACGGACGATATTGTTCGCTGGTGTGGACGCTAATCTTTATCGTTATCATTCTTGTTGTGAACTAGAGGGTGACATGGGAGTGAATTTTCAAACCTCTCCCGTCCCACTTCCACAAAAAATAATCTCTTCCCGTCCCAATCCCACGAAAAAACTGGGGGAAAATCCCGTCACGTTCCACTCCCGGAAGAATGACTCCCATTCCCTCCCATTCCCGTGTTGTTGTTTTTTTGGCCGAAATCTGTCAGTTACAGTAAAAATATAGTAGGCTACAGATCACAACGTGCCCACCTTAGTTGAATAAAAACCCAAAATGTAGTTTTTTGTTATTATATTGAACTGAAAGCCATCTTATGCACAGTGTACATTGCACAGATTAAATTTCATGTAAATCATCCATGCTAACACACATGTTTTCTATTTGAATTATTATTATTTTTTTTTGAAAGTAGCCATTTCACTCTCTATAGATATATTTTTCAAAGACGGAGTTTCGAAGTTTCTCGCTCAAGTTCACAGAGACCTAAAGCGCATCCTGTTTGCTTAAAAGTGCAACGTTTCGTTGTTATTCTGAGTGCACACAAATAAACGTAGAGTCCTTACAGATTCGAAAGATGTATTAGGCTACTTTTATCTGTATGACCAAAAATTACGGAGATTTTAAGAGCAAGTGAGCGCACCGGAGCCTGTCCTGCAGCGAGCGCGCTATTCAGCTTCCACTCTCCACACAAACACTTCAATAGCGCACATTTCTCTAGATTAACATCATATTGAGCGGCCATGTAAAGTTGCTACTACATACATCTTTCAGATGAAAAGCCATATTTGAGGTCGATGAATGATAGGTGAGCGTTTGGATGTCCTGCCCGAGTGTATTACCACATAGACCAGCCGTTAACAATCTGTCCATCACGGACTGCGTCATTCACTTAACCAGTCACACCAAAGCAAACAGGAGGAGAGCATAAAGAGACAGGGCAACTAGAATTTGAGTTCAGAATTAAAATATACAGTTTATAGTTTATTCACATAAAAGGTATATTTGTGTGTAAAGTTAGGTATCATTACTATTCCCGGTCCCGCCCACACCCGATTACATTTTTTCCTGTCCCGTCCCAATCACGTGATTCGTAGTGATTTTGTTTCCCATCCCGCGGGATTCCCGAAATAATGTCAGCCTCTAGTGTGAACGGAGCTTTAGAGGGTCAAATAAAGATGGCAGAGATGTTTTTTTAGCCGATTTTTGAAGATGGCTAAGGACTCAGCTGCTGGGATTGAGTTGGGCAGGTCATTCCATCAGGAGCGAAAATTTTATGTAAAAGTCAGTGAAAGTGATTTTGTGCCTCTTTGGGATGGCACAATAAAGCGACGTTCACTTGCAGAATGCAAGCTTCTAGAGGCACATAAGTCTGAAGTAATGAATTTATGTAAAGGGGTGCAGAGCCAGTGGTGGTTTTGTAGGCAAACATCAATGCCTTGAATTTTATGCAAGCAGCTATACAAGAGAGCATTGCAATAGTCCAGTCTGGACAGAACAAGAGCTGTGAACAAGAGGAGTTGTGAAGCATGTTCCAAAAGAAAGGGCCTGATCTTCTTGATGTTGAATAAAGCAAATCTGCAGTTTTACAGTTTTAGCAATGTGGTCTGAGAAAGTCAGCTGATCACCAATCATAACTCCAAGGTTTCTGGCTGTTTTTGAAGGAGTTATGGTTGATGTGCCTAACTGGATGGTGAAATTGTGATAAAACGATGGGTTTGCTGGAACCATAAGCAAGGTTAAGTTGAAGGTGATGGTCCTTCCTCCAGCAAGAAATGTCTGTTAGTCATGCTGAGATGCGAGCAGCTATCGTCGGATCATCAGCATGGAATGAGAGGTAGAGTTGAGTGTCATCAGCATAGCAGTGGTATGTAAAACCATGTTTCTGAATGACAGAACTTAATGATGCCATGTAGACAGAGAAGAGAAGTGGTCCAAAAACTGAGCCCTGAGGCACCCCAGTAGTTAGATGTTGCGACTCGGACACCTCACCTCTCCAAGATACCTTTAAGGACCTATCTGATAGGTAAGACTCAAACCATTGAGTTTCGGTTGAATGTCCACTTCTGAAACCAGACTGGTTGCTGTCAAGGAAGTTGTTCTGTGTGAGAATGACAGAGACTTGGTTGAACACAGCTCATTCAAGTGTTTTTGCAATGAAAGGAAGAAGGGAAACCGGTCTGTAGTTCTCTAAAAGAGATGGGTTAAGGGTGGGTTTTTTAAGTAGTGGGGTAATACGAGCCTGTCTAAATGCTGAGGGAAAAACACCAGTGTGAAGAGATGTGTTAATGATGTGAGTGAGTGTAGGTACAACTGCAGGAGAGTGCTGCAGGTGTAGCAGTGTCCTCTGGTTTGATCCACGTCTCTGTCAGGGCCATGATGTTTATCCTTGAAAGACTCATAATAGAAGTAATGAAATTGGCTTTGTTTACAGCAGACTTGCAATTACAGAGACCAATAGAAAAAGAAAGTAATGTATTAGCAGACATAGGCAAAGTGCGCAGGTTGTTAGGATTGCGCTGCCTACAGTGTGTGACGTGTGATTTGTGAGTGGTAGTGATAGTAGGGATCTGGAAACACATAGTAAGAATAGGTTATAAAAAAAACTGAAACAGAAGTGAAACAAGTAGTAGGAAAGAGGATAAATAAAAAGTGATACTTGTGTCCCTGCCCGGTGGAGTCGCACGGTAGAGTCAATGGTCTTTACACTCTTCAGCCTTCACACGAGGCGCTGTTGCGACCACTGCCGTGGTATAATAACCTTTTTTAGACCCATTTGACAAAACGGAAATTGAATTCAGCTGAACACACGTTAATCACACGTTAACACACGTTAATCACAAAGGGCTAAGCAAGCGCACGACACTGACAAGGTATGCGATACAGTACGAGACCAAATGCAACTTCAGTGTGTCTCAACACAGTAAACAAATCAAGCGTATCCTAGCAACGACAACTACGCTAAACACCAATGAGACAAGAAATAAATGCACTTACGATCTGCTATTAACATGCGCTGAATGACTGCTTCTCTCAAGGAGTATTTCTTTACATTGTCAAGTACTGTTAAGTACTGATTTCTGTCCTGTTGGAGATCGCTTCCTGTTCCTGCCTGCCGTGCTGCTGTTCGTAGCTCCGTGTAGCTTTGTTTATCTGAAGAAATCTCTATCTTACTCTATCTGTTGTTTAAATCGCTAAAGTATAATTTAATTCTCATCATATTTCTGATTTAAGCCTAATTTGACATCATCCACCCATCTAAACCGCGAGCGCTGTGTGTAGCATTGCGTTAACATTGCGTTAGCCTATTAGCTTGTCAATCGCATCGTTTTCTACTGCTTCTCCTCTCTCTCGCTCCGTTTCTCTTCTCTCTCGCTCCTTTTTTACAAGTAGGGATGGCTATCGTTTACATTTTATCGATACCGATATCGATACTGCTTATCGATACCGGTACTTATTGATACTATTTAGTGCAAAAAGATAGTTGTTGAAAATTTTAAGTTATTTTATTACTGCTGAACTTTAGCAACTATATTAAAGTTCTTCAGTCAGGAGCAGGGAGTTATTTTTCTCTTTGTGTTTTATTTTATTAACATTGAAGGAATAGTTCACCCATAAATGAAAATTGTCATCATTTACTCACTCTCAAGTTGTTTTAAACCTGAATGAGTTTCTTTCTTCTGTTAAACATAAAAATTATTTTGAATAATGTATTAATTTTTATTCTTGTGCTGAACACAAAAAAAGATATTTTGAAGAATGTGGGTAACATTCACAGTTGCTGGTCCACAGTGACTTTCATTTTTTTTTCTATCAAAGTCAGTGACAGAGAGACAGAACACAGTAGAGAGACAATTAATAATCAGTGCAAAAAACATTCGTTGTGCTGAAATATCCGTTGTGGAACGTAGGGGTGTGCCATATCATACCGTCCACGATATTACCGGTATAAACTTTTACATGATAAAAAAAGTGTCATATCGCGATATCAATGATATAGTGACTTGATGACGTATTTACTAGAAACCGATTATTAGGCAGCCGAAATTATTCAGCCGAAAATAGCAAATAAAAAAATGTATTAAAAAAAGCTCTTTCGGTGTTTGGCCGAATAAGCAAAAAGACTGAATAAATTGTACCGAACAATGACGTGACGCGATCAAATAGAGGCGTGCACTAATGCAGCCAGCAAATATGTCTGTAGTGTGAAAGTATTTAAAACTGTTCGAGAAAGACGCAAAAATCATTACAAGCACCGACAGCGAGAGACTGTTTAGTACTGCATCTCATGTCTTCCATGAGAAGAGGAAGGGGTGGTTGTTGCTGGTTACTGTATGTTGATTAAAATCGCAAAATGGCCTTAAACAATTAAATACACTGCAGAACGTTATGTTTTCTAATACACGCATGAATTGCATTCAAACAGCGCTGCAGGAGCTCGCGACGCTGTGTGATTAGCCAGGGTTCAAAGTCCAAACCGCGAGGGAAATCTACGCTGAAACAGTGTTACTCGTCAGCTGCTCAGTAACATTTTTATGAATTTTTACATGGCATGTGACAATGCGATACGTGCATCTTCCCAAATTAGTAATGAGAATAATTTATAAATCTGCTGCTGTCAACAAAAAGAAGCACTGAGGACTTCCTGCGGGTTTCTGTCAAATAAAAGCTCCATCAACATTCATAAATGTTAGTATTGTAATATTACTGTTGCTCTGTTAAATAAAATTAAAAAGTTAGACAATAATAATGATAATAATTACAACAGCTCTATTAATACCTTTATTATAACGTTCACACAGTGTTCAAATTGGGATCTGTAATATTTTCTAATGTTTTAAAAGAATTCCCTTCTGCTCAGCAAGGCTGCATTTATTTGCAAGCCTGATTCAAGAAGGGGGTCTCAAAAATGGCCACAAAATATTATTTTACTAACTTATTAATTTTAAGTTAAATTGTGCTTTGTTGGTATGTCTGCAAAAATGTAAAAAAATGTTCAGTGTTAAATAAGTATTTTTAAAATTGTTGTTTTGTATTAGAGTACAATGTTTAAAAATAATAATTTATTCCATGTAGTGTCCATTTCATTCATTTAACATTTAATATTGGAGGCATTCAATTTATTTGACATTTGACCATAACATTTTTTTACAATATTACAATATAAGTAACAATAGTTACTTTCCCTGGTAATTGGTTACTTTTATAATGATGTAACTCAGTTACTATTTGTGAGAAGTAACTAGTAACTATAACTAATTACTTTTTAAAGTAACTTGCCCAACACTGGTCACTACTATTGCACTATAATTCTGCTTCTGCCACCTTATGATAATAGATTTACACTTCAAATTAGGTTGTCTGACAGTAGCTCATTGGAAAACGATGGAAAATGTGTTTGCACTTTAAATGCTGCTGCCTGCCAGCTGCAATCACCAATAAAATGTTGTTCCATATTTTTTTGTATATCGTCATAAATATCATTATCACAAATATTCTTGAAATATTGTGATATAATTTTGAGGCTATATCACCCACCCCTAGTTGAACGTTAAATTTAGGTTTAAAAGACAACATGTAGTGCACGTATTTCATAAGAGTAGGAACTGTAACAGCGTGTCTGAATATAAATGTCAGACGCTTCATAGTCAATAAGGCTATTTCTTTTATAGGATAAAGAAATGACAGTAACTGTGATCAAATTGAACGCACGTGTTCATGCAGAACATTCTCACCTGTTGGTTAACACTAAGTTTGTTTTTATTCATCTTTATTATCTGTATTATTCTTTAATTTTTTTTATGTAGAGAGTTAATTAAACTATGTTCACTATATACAGTGCTGAACAAATTTATTAAAACAAATTCATATAAAGTTTTTGAATGAATGAATGAATGAATGAATGAAGCATTTATATAGCGCTTTATTGTGTATTGCTGTACACCCAAAGCGCTTTACAATCATGTGGGGGGGGTCTCTCCTCAACCACCACCAGTGTGCAGCATCCACTTGGATGATGCGACGGCAGCCACAGGACAACGGCGCCAGTGCACTCACCACACACCAGCTACAGGTGGAGAGGAGAGAGAGAGATAGAGCCAATCAAGTGGATGGGGATTATTAGGAGGCCATGATGGTCAGAGGCCAGTGGAGGGAATTTGGCCAGGACACCGGGGTTACACCCCTACTCTTCACGAGAAGTGCCATGGGATTTTTAATGACCACAGAGAGTCAGGACCTCGGTTTAACGTCTCATCCGAAAGACGGTACTCTTTTGACAGTATAGTGTCCCCGTCACTATACTGGGGCGTTAGGACCCACAGAGACCACAGGGTGAACACCCCCTGCTGGCCTCACTAACACCTCTACCAACAGCAACCTAGTTTTCCCAGGAGGTCTCCCATCCAGGTACTGACCATGCTCAGCCCTGCTTAGCTTCAGTGGGCAACCGGTCTTGGGCTGCAGGGTGATATGGCTGTGGATACTATTATTATTTACTATGATATTTTTAACAAATAATGTAAGGTTTGTGCCACTGCTGCTCCAAGCTTTCTGTATTGGTTAGTCCTCCAATATGCATAAGCTATTTAGTAACAGTAGTAGGCTATTTCTAATACTATAATATAATTATTGCTGTTATCTATGAAAGAAAGGCAGAAAAAATAGTCAAGCGCTTTAGTGTTTTTTTCTTCAGATACCCAATTACAGGTCAAAAGGTACATAAATGCCATCAAGAATGCTGTTTGAAAGGCATAGGAGGCCATTTTTGATATGTGAATAAATACTATTTAGTTGTTTCAGTTTGTCATTTGCCCAATAAATGACAATAACATTTTTAGATTTAAACCATTTTTTTGACAGATTCCTGTCAGTGTTTTCTCTTTATTATGACTGGTGGTCTAATAAATTGTTAAGCACTGTATGTTTTCATAGCATTCATTTGGCACATTTGTCTGAAGGACATTGCTGGGCAGAATGTGGAAGTGTGTGTTTTTTGTCAATAAAAGAAAAAGGTGTTTTTTTTAAAAATCCGATTAATCGAAAATAATCGGCCAACTAATCGATTATCAAAATAATCGTTAGTTGCAGCCTTAGTGTGTTTGTAGACCTACACTTTCGCAGTCCTGCTGTCATCATGATCTCTCCTATATGATCCACACTATAAACACACAAACACACATTAATGTAGATCTGCATCATTCACACACATTCAGTATGTCAGTATTAGTGTTTGACATACTTAAATATCTGCAGTTTATAGTTTGGATCCTGCAGTTTGTGTTTGAGCAGCTGGACTCCTGATTGTCCTGGGTGATTGTAGCTCAGATCCAGCTCTCTCAGGTGTGAGGGGTTTGAACTCAGAGCTGAAGACAAATAACCACAGCCTTCCTCTGTCACCATACAGCCAGACAACCTACAGACACACAGACATATCATCTACAGACAAACACAGACAGATCATCTACAGACAAACACAGACAGATCATCTACAGACAAACACAGACAGATCATCTACAGAAACACACACACACACACAGATCATCTACAGACACACAGTCAGATCATCTACGGACACATCGACATTATGACCAGTTGACTGTAAATTATTATATGTTCTTAAATACCTCAGTATCTGCAGCTGACAGTTTGTACTCTTCAGTCCATCAGAAATAAACTTTACACCAGAGTCCTGCAGGTTATTGTTACTCAGATCCAGCTGTCTCAGAACAGAGTTTGAGGATTGTAGAGCTGATGAAAAACTCTCACTACACTGAGCAGTGAGATTACAGTCAGCAAGCCTGAAAGACAGCAGAACACACTCATCAACAGTTGAAACATCTACAGACACACACAGTCAGATCAATTACAGACACACACTGTAATCAGTTGACTGTAAATGATCTCTTATATGTTCTTAAATACCTCAGTATCTGCAGCTGACAGTTTGGACTCTTCAGTCCATCAGAAATAAACTTTACACCAGAGTCCTGCAGGTGATTGTTACTCAGATCCAGCTGTCTCAGAACAGAGTTTGAGGATTGTAGAGCTGATGACAAATTCTCACAGCACTGAGCAGTGAGATTACAGTCAGCAAGACTGAAAGACAGCAGAACACACTCATCAACAATCAGATCATCTACAGACACACACAGAGAGATCATCTACAAACACACACAGATCATCTCCAGAAACACACAGAGAGATACAAACACATACTCAGATCATCAACAGACACACAAGTGGCGTGCGGTGATGTTTTAAAGGGGTCATATGACGTTGCTAAACATAACAGTATTTTGTGTATTTAGTGTAATGCAATGTGTTTATGCGGTTTAAGGTTCAAAAAACACATTATTTTCCACATAATGTACATTATTGTTGCTCCTCTATGCTCCGCCTTTCTGAAACGCGACTATTTTTACAAAGCTCATCGTTCTGAGAAGCGAGGCGTGCTCTGATTGGCCAGCTATCCAGTGCATTGTGATTGACTGAATACCTCAAGCGTGAGACTGAAATGTTACGCCCCCTTACCGTATTGTGATGGCGTGTCCCGGTGTGACGACACAAAAACAATAAAACCCATTATAAATGAGGCATTTGTTGAATCCAGTGAGGACATAATTACTGATTATAATGACTTATACTGTCTTTTTACGTGCCGCGATGCAACATTACCATGTCTGTATTTGTGATCGGAGAAACGACAAACAACAAGCACTACACTTCACTGCTCAAAACTCGCGTTTGAATCATCAGTGGCAAATTCTTTAAATAAGAAATCGTACTGACAGGCTGTGAGTCAGAAGCGCCAGACTGTCCTTGCAAATTTGGAATGGCCCCACTTTATAGAAACAGCCTTTGTGCACAGCTGGTAGGCGACTCCCAGGATCAGGAAATAGTCCTCCGTAAAATGCGCTGCACACACTATAATATGTGGGTTGAACTGTTCTGGAACAGTGTTGTAAATATAACTTAAAGGAACACTCCACTTCCCAAGAGTTAAACAGTTGAGTTTTACCGTTTTTGAATCCATTCAGCCGATCTCTGACAGTAGCACTTTTAGCGTAGCTTAGCATAGATCATTGAATCTGATTAGATCGTTAGCATCTCGCTCAAAAATGACCAAAGAGTTTCGACATTTTTCCTATTTAAAACTTAACACTTCTGTAGTTACATCGTGTACTAAGACTGACGGAAAATGAAAAGTTGCGATTTTCTAGGCCGATATGGCTAGGAACTATACTCTCATTCCGGCGTAATAATCAAAGAACTTTGCTGCAGTACCATATGTGCAGCAGGCGCAATGATATTACGCAGCGCCTGAAAGTAGTCCCCAGCTAGGTAACTAGTTATGATATAGCTGGGGACTATTTTCAGGCAATGCGTAATATCATTGTGCCTGCTGCACCCATGGTACGGCAACTTCAGGCATCTTATCTATGCGCAAACAGCTTGTAACACTCCAAAGAGAAAGGAAAACTTGAAATCGCATTATATGACCCCTTTAAAATGAGGCAGTTATATATATATATATATATATATTAGGGGTGGAACGGTACACAGATGTCACGGTTCAGTACGTACCTCGGTTCGATAAGATTTTGGTACAACAGGAAAAAAAATTAAATCTACTATGCTCGGTTTCTTTTCATTTATTTTGAACAGTAGTGCAAATTACAATTTTTTCCACCTAGATGTGAAAATACTAATGAATGAATGAATGACGCATTTATATAGCGCTTTCTTGTGTATTGCTGTACACCCAAAGCGCTTTACAATCATGTGGGGGGGGGGGGGGTCTCTCCTCAACCACCACCAGTGTGCAGCATCCACTTGGATGATGCGACGGCAGCCACAGGACAACGGCGCCAGTGCACTCACCACACACCAGCTACAGGTGGAGAGGAGAGAGAGATAGAGCCAATCAAGTGGATGGGGATTATTAGGAGGCCATGATGGTCAGAGGCCAGTGGAGGGAATTTGGCCAGGACACCGGGGTTACACCCCTACTCTTTTACGAGAAGTGCCATGGGATTTTTAATGACCAAAGAGAGTCAGGACCTCGGTTTAACGTCTCATCCGAAAGACGGTGCTTTTTGCCAGTATAGTGTACCCATCACTATACTGGGGCATTAGGACCCACACAGACCACAGGGTGAGCACCCCCTGCTGGTCTCACTAACACCTCTTCCAACAGCAACCTAGTTTTCCCAGGAGGTCTCCCATCCAGGTACTGACCAGGCTCAACCCTGCTTAGCTTCAGTGGGCAACCAGTCTTGGGCTGCAGGGTGATATGGCTGTACTAGATATTATTACATTGTTAGAGTTAGTGTAAATAACCTCTCTTGTAAATAAGGCGGCCTATATGCACTTGTAAATTTATACACTTGTGAACTGATGTTCAGCTGTTCTTTTTAATAGTCAACTTACCAATCACAGCCAATCATAACCGATCACATCCAATTATAGTGCGATGGAGGCATTGCCTCCTCTCACGTGACTTTCCCCATTCATCTCAATGAGCCTCCAGAAAAGTCACCGCACGCTAAGGGATCTCTGTAGAAAGTCTATGGACTGAAGTGAGGCAAGCCTCCACTGTAACTTTACCTGCAGGTGTCGCTGTTGGACACTGTTACTTTATAAAAATGACTGACTTTTAGACTTTTAATATCATATTTAGTCACATTTGCGCGGTTTTATTTTTGTATTATCGATTGTTTTCTCATCCAATTTTGAGAAGAGAAGACACTGCCTCCCTTGCCTCCTCGGAGGAGACACAAACAGACAGATCATCTAAGGACACACACAGATAGATCATCTAAAGACACGCACAGTCAGATCATCTACAGACACAGTCAGATCATCTACAGACAGTCAGATCATCTACGGACACACACAGTCAGATCATCTACAGACACAGACAAATCATCTACACACACACACACACACACACACACACACACACACACAGTCAGATCATCTACAGACACACACAGACAGATCATCTACAGACACACAGACAGATCATCTACAGACACAAAGTCAGATCATCTACGGACACACAGTCAGGTCATCTACAGACACAGTCAGATCATCTACGGACACACAGTCAGATCATCTACAGACACACACAGACAGATCATCTACAGACACAGTCAGATCATCTACAGACACAGTCAGATCATCTACAGACACACAGTCAGGTCATCTACAGACACACAGTCAGGTCATCTACAGACACACACACACACACAGTCAGATCATCTACAGACACACACAGACAGATCATCTACAGACACACATAGACAGATCATCTACAGACACAGTCAGATCATCGACAGACACACACAGTCAGATCATCTACGGACACAAAGTCAGATCATCTACAGACACAAAGTCAGATCATCTACGGACACACAGTCAGGTCATCTACAGACACACACAGTCAGATCATCTACAGAAACAGACAGATCATCTACAGACACACACAGACAGACAGATCATCTACAGACACAGTCAGGTCATCAACAGACACACACAGTCAGATCATCTACAGACACAGTCAGATCATCTACAGACACAGTCAGATCATCTACAGACACACACAGATCATCTACATACACAGTCAGACCATCTACAGACACACACAGTCAGATCATCTACAAACACACAAAGTCAGATCATCTACGGACACACACACAGACAGATCATCTACGGACACAGACAGTCAGATCATCTACAGACACAAGCAGTCAGATCACCTACAGACACACGCAGTCAGATCATCTACAGACACAAGCAGTCAGATCATCTACAGACACAAGCAGTCAGATCACCTACAGACACACGCAGTCAGATCATCTACAGACACACACACAGTCAGATCATCTACAGACAAACATCAACATTGTTATCAGTTGACTGTAAATGAGCTCTTATATGTCCTTAAATACCTTAGTATCTGCAGCTGATAGCTAGGACTTGGACTCTTC